>BQNB010064119.1:23169-35436 GCA_026074375.1 Tanacetum coccineum | reverse complement strand
AGTAGTCGGGATGCAAAAGAGAGCTTATAAGTTACTTGGGAGCAAGCGCATGCGGATATCGGATAAAACAAGGAGAGACTCTAAATTTTGAAAAACATGGTCATAGTCTAGGTTTTGAAAACGACCCAGTTCTCTATGACCTGAGCTCTGATACCAATCTGTAACACCCCTAAAATTTCAACAACGCAGCGGAATACCACAATGGGGTGCTACTTCATAGTCCAAACACACAAGTCACAGAAAACGATCTCAAAAGAGACGTTTAAAATAAATTTCACATTTGATATATTAAAATCAAAGTTTACAAAAGGTCCCATTTAAATGTAACAGAAAACATTTTGTTTAAAACGTTTATCGGATGGTACTCAAGTTATTAAGCCTTCAAAAATATATATCCGCGCGACTCAAATGCTCCCTTTGCTCCACTAGCAAGATAATAACCTGATAAAATACATGCAAAAACGTCAACAATAATGTTGGTGAATTCATAGGTTTGAGTAAAAGCAATATTTGAAATAATTCAAGTAATATTTCAGTAAGAAAAGTAGCGTTACAGCATTTCAAAGTATTATTTTCCGAAATCCAAGTAGTGATTCAATAAATCTAGAAATGTTCAGTAGTGGACCACAAGACTTAATGGGCAGACTATGTACGTATTCCATAGTCCAAAATAGGCATTGTTGCACTAAGCTCATGACACCGAAGCATTAACAAATGATGATAGAGGAAGTTGGTGTTGCAAGACATCCAAGTATTATTCTCCGAGAGTTGGTGTGGCCAAACACCCAAGTATTATTCTCTCTTAGAGTTGATGTTGCAAAACACCCAAGCATTAACGTATGATGAGAGGGAGAGACAGAAAGAGAGAGAAAGAGAGAGAAGATGTTGCCAGAACATTAACATGTATTGTGAGAGGGAGTTGGTGTTTCCATACATCCAAGTATTATTCTTTTAGAGTTGGTGCGGCCATACACCCAAGTATTATTCTCTACGAGTTGATGTTGCAGACACCCGAGTATTTATTCAATTGTAATTGCATCCGAAATGTAAAACAAGCATAAAATCTCCCTTAAGGAGATTAAGGAAACATTTAGGTAATATAGATGGGCTATGAACGCAAACTGTCAGTTATAAGTACTTGTGTATATAAAACAATTTAGCATGTATCACACATGTATTAAAATTCAGGTAGTAAGCAAGTAAAAGCTCTAGTAAAAATAGTCTTGTAACGCTTAAGTAGTAGAAATCAATGAGTTTACTTGGTAAAACGAGCATGTATTCTCACCCCGAAAACAGTTTATGAAAACAATTAAAAGAGAAAAGGTGGGGCTATGAACTCACCTCGAGTAAATGAATATCAAGTATATCACAGAAAATGCGTCACGGTAAAGATCGAATGCAACCTAATCCAATATAGGTCGTATAAGTACTAAGCACTTTGATTAACTACTACCATATACAATTCTATATAGCCACATCACCATCTAATTTTGTTTGTGAAATCGTATTTATAAAGGCTGTGTTTGGATAGGGGCTTTTAGGGGCTTATGGGGGCTTGGGCTTTTAAAATAAGTCGGCTTATAAAATAAGTCTCGTTTGTCACGCGGGCTTATGAAAGGGCTTTTAAAATAAGCCGGCTTATAAAATAAGCCCCATAATAGGGGCTAAAAACTTTAGCCCGGGGCTTTTGAATCATAAATTACTTATATACCCACAAAAATATCTAACATATACCAAAAAAAAATTAATTGTGTCCTTTTTAGTAATTTTGCAATAATAAGCCCCAGCCCCAGCCCATTTGCCAAACAAGTTTAAAAAAATACAAATTTTAATTTCGACTTATAATATAAGCCCCAGCCCCAGCTCCAGCCCCAACACAAGCCCCAGCCCCAGCCTCAGCCCATTTTGCCAAACATACCCAAAGTTAAAATGTTTATAGATATTTCATTAGTGAAAACGACGTAACTTTATCGTTTTAAGCCCGTTTGTTACGTTTCGTATGTCCATGCTTTCGTATTAAGACGAGTTATCAAAATTTTATATTTTCATATTTTTGACCTACTGGTGAACAGTACTTTTTACTGTTCATACCAGTTATAAAGTTATTTTTATAGATTTAGTTATCGTAAAACCCGTAAACGTCGTATCTTATTCGTTATAGCTCCGTTTTTAGTGATTCTTTTGAGCACGTTCTCATAATTAAAAGTTCTATTTATTTATGATGTTTTCCAAAAATAAATGTTCCTGATGAACAGTCACTTTTTATAAAATTATTTTTATAAAAGTATTAATTATCGTAAACTTGTAATCGTCGTATCTCCTTCGTTATAAATCGGTTTTTCGAGTTTCTTACCTTTTTGGAATCCTCATGATATGTAGTATTTTTATAAAATGTAAAATCCTTGCTTTGAAATTCACACCAAAACAGACCCTAAACATCTTGTATATAATTAATTATATATACTTCTTTTATATACTTTTCAACTTCATAAATTACCACAAGTTTTCCAATACTTTTCATATACTATGTCTTACATATAATAGTGTCCATAGGTCCATATTGTGTCTATGAGTCCAAGATAACAAGTCCTTAACACTACTTGATCATAATCTCATTATGTATACTTTTGATTTACTAGTTTATGCATATACTTTTTCTACTTAAACCAACATTATACTATACTTATATTTCCATTATTTCATGATATTACCAACCACATAATATATGAATAAGTGTACAAAATCATGCTTACAAGCAAAAGTTCATTTCACATAAAATGATAAATGTAAATTTATTAAGAGTTTTAGATAACCTTATTAAGATGTATGATGATAACCAACACAATCTAAACCCTTGTTTAGATTATAAACCTTAGCTTGCCAGATCTTGAAACCCTAAAACCAATAAAACCCTAATCTTGCTTAAATCTTGCTTAACACTTGTAAACCATAAACCAACCCTTCTAAACACCTAAGGACATCTTAGATATGTTGTAGGAATGTTTGTAAATGTTGTAAGTAAAAATTTTATGGATTGCTTTTGGTTTTAGGGGTGAGCCGTGGCTAGGAGAGCCAAAGGGAGAGGATTTTGTAAAGTTTTCACCAAAAAAATGAAGTGTGTGTATGTTTCTATCTAGATAAGGCATTATATACTCATTTGACTAATCCAATACAATATTAGGAAGGTCTTTGGTCAAGAAAAACATTAGGAGGATTTCTAGGAAGTCTTATGGTCAAGACTAAGAAAACATGAGCCTTGGTTCCCTAAAATGGAAGTTATCCCATGTAAAGAAGGAAATGTGTCTTGAACTAGATATTATCTTTGTGTTTCTAGCTCCATATTCGGCCCAGGGACAGAGCCAGGACCAAATATGATCGGGGGCACAATTTTTTTTTAATCGTAATATTATAGAGTTAAAAAGTGAATTAAAATGAAGATTTCATTCAAACGATAAGACTAGAAACACAATTTGATGGACCGGGTACATTTATGATACATTTGGGAAAAATCATTGTTTTTTCAAAAATTAAACACTAACAAAAGCAAAAAGAATCCATTAATGGGTCCCGCACACGGGGACACCCCCTGTCTAGCTTCCGTCCCGATCCGGGGAGCATGTGTTTGATATAGGTGATGGATTTTTATAAAATTTGAGTATCAGGTACAATTGTGGGTATTTGTTGAAGCGTAGAAAAGTTTTGGTGGTTTCGGGAATGCTTAAACGTATTTTATCGCAAAACGTAAACGTTTTACGTAACCAATAAAAATAAAATATAAAAGTAGATTATTACTTTCACAAAAATAATATAATGCTTGTTTGACGTAAACTTTAATTTGTTTGGTGTCCGTTTACGTTGAATGATTATTTTTAACTTACGCGATTTAACTATATAATAGGAATTTAAAAGTAAACGTGTACAAGGCTAAAATAAATAGTGAAATAAATAGCGTCGTAAATGACCTAAAAATACGAAATGTTACAAAGGCGAGGGGAGCGTTGCTTCTTCAATAGATGTTGAGTTTGAGAAAGAAGAATTGGATACTAATCCATGATTGTGTCACGGTGCTTCCCTGTTTGGTTGAGCCCGTTGTTGTGCTTTTAAGTTTCCTTTTGCTAGTGTTTATATACTGCGGCCCGATGTGGCCTTTTTGTAGCGGTTCTTGTACTTAAACAAATTTTTGTAACACTTTAACATTTCGTTTATTTGAAAGTTATTATTACTATCTTTTATATCGCGGTTGATATGTTTAATAGGATAGTTTTGTTTGAATATCTTGTGGGTTATTCTCCCGGTACTGGGTTTGCAATACCTCTTATGTACATTGAGTGAATTATTAGGTTACTTATTCTTTTGTTATACGAAATAACATTTATTGGGTCATGCCCTTAATGCGTGCGCGCGTCTTATTCACATATATAAAGTAAAAGAAAATTTTCTAAGATAAACTTGTGAAGGTAGCTAGTCTTCACTTTTTCATTAAAATTTAAGAGAAAAACATTACAAAAGATAAGATAAATTAAATTGCAATCCTCCCCACTACGGAGTCTGTATGGGTGAGGTGCTTACATTTTATGGACGTAAAATTTCTTAAGGTTGCGGATGTTCCATGTCTGTGGGAGTTGCTTGCCCTCTCGGCCTCTTAGCTTATATGCCCCCTTTCCTAATGCTTCTGTCACCTCGTATGGTCCTTCCCATTTGGGGCCCAGCTTTCCTCCTTCTTTCGCGTGGCTTGCATCATTCCTGCGGTACACTAGATCTCTAGGCTTAAAGCTTATGCTGCAGACCTTTGAGTTGTGGTATTTCTCCATTTTCTTTTCCTTTTTGCTTCACGAATTGCTGCTTGCTCCCTCCTTTCTTCCACTAGGTCCAAATTGATCTCCAGGGCTTTGTCATTTCTCACCACATCAACTTCCGCTGTCCTTAATGTGGGCATACCAATCTCCGCTGGGATGACTGCCTCTATTCCATATGTTAGTGAAAAAGGAGTGTCTCCATTGCTAGATTTGATCATGGTGCGGTGCGCCCATAGAACATGAGAGAGCTCTTCCATCTAGTCTTTGCTTCTTGCGTCTAGCCTTGCTTTGATTCCTTCTCCTAAGCTTCTGTTGGCCCTTTTTACTAAACCATTTGCCTGTGGATGTTTTACGGAAGCAAAACATTGGCGGATACATAACTTTTCACACCAGTCTTTGAATGGATTGTCTCGGAACTGCTTTTCGTTATCAGAGATTATTTCTCCTAGGAGTCCAAATCTGCACAATATATTATCCCACACAAATTTTTTGACTTGGTTACCTGTTATGGTTGCAACTGGTTTTGCTTCAATTCACTTGGTAAAGTAGTCAATTGCTACAATTAAGAACTTGACTTTACCAGGACCTTCCGAAAAAGGTCCGGCTATGTCAATTCCCCATTTATAGAATGGCCATGGGGACGTGATTGGGGTCAACTTTTGTTGCGGATTTCTCGGGATCGGTCGATGAACCTAACAGTCTTTGCATGCCCATATCAATGCCCTTGCGTCTTTATGCATAGTAGGCCAGTAGTATCCAAATTGCAAAGCTTTAGCCACTATAGATCTTGTGCTTACGTACATGCTGCAAGACCCTTCGTGTATCTCTCTTAGAACATAGTTTGCTTGAAGCGGCCCAACGCACCTTAACCATGGTCCGAGAAAAGATTTCTTGTAAAGAACTCCATTGATCATGGCGAACCGTTATGACTTGCGTCTAACCGCTCTTGCCTTATTCGCTTCTATTGGCAAGATTTCTTCCATAAGGTACTCTTGAATTGGGGTCATCCATGTATTCCCCTCTTCTTCTACCACTGCCAACACTTCTATCTCATTTATTGACTTCTCTTTGAGTTCCTCAACCAACACTTGTTTGCTTAGGTACGCGAAGCTGGTGGATGCTATTTTGCTTAGGGCATCTGCCTTTTTGTTTTCACTTCTGGGAACTTGTTTGATTGAGAACATTCTAAAACCATTGGTAAGTGTCTTCACCTTTTCCAGGTATTGGATCATGCCGGCTTCCTTTGCTATGTAGGTTTCATTGACCTGGTTGGCCACCAGCAGTGAATCCACATTTGCTTGGAGATTTTTCACACCCATTTGTTTCGCTATCCTCAATCATGCAATTAATGCTTCATATTCGGCTTCGTTGTTGGTTTCCTCAAACCTGAATCTTAGAGCATAAGTGAATTCCATTCCTTCCGGATTTGTGAGTATCAACCCTGCTCCGGAACCATCCGCACAGGATGATCCATCCGTAAACAAGATCCATGGTTCTGGGAGCTCCTCTTCAACTTCTATAGGTGAATCTTCTTCTGGCCTTTCGACTATAAAGTCTGCTAAAATTTGTCCCTTTACGGATACTCTTGGTCTATAATGTATGGCATATTCTCCCAACTCTATGCTCCATTTTTGTAGCCTTCCTGCTATTTCAGGTTTTGACAGCACTTGCTTTATTGGTTGGTCCATGACCACTATGATCGGATGTGCTTGGAAGTATCTTTTCAGACGCTTGCTGGCATGGACAAGTGCTAGGACCAATTTCTCCATTGAGGTGTAGTTTATTTCTGGACCTCTCAAGGTGTGGCTAACAAAATAAATTGGTATTTGCTTAGCTTCCCTTTCGGTCATTAGAACTGCACTTACGGCTTCTTTTGCTGCTGCCAAGTAGACAATAAGCTCTTCCTTTTCTTCTGGTGCAGTTAACATAGGAAGTTTTGCTATATGTTGCTTCATCTGTTTGAATGCGGACTCAGCTTCCTCGTTCTAGATAAAATCACTTTTCTTTGTGCATTTTTTCAAAGTTTTGAAGAACGGTAGTGACTTCTCAGCTGACTTGGCCAAGAACCTGTTTAAGCTTGCCAACTTTCCATTTAGCTTTTGCACATCCTTCAAACATTTTGGGGATGGAAGACTTAGAACCGCGTCTGCTTTGTCCGGGCATACCTTTATTCCTTTGGTATTGACTTTGTACCCTAAGAACATTCCTTCCTCTACCCCAAATGTACATTTTTTGGCGTTTCTTCCATGTCTCTGATGATTTCACCTTCCATGCGGCTTTTAATGACTAGATCATCTACATATACCTCCAGGTTCCTGCCAATCTGCTTGTGAAATGCCTTGTCTACCAGACGCTAGTATGTTGCCCCTGCATTTCTTAAACCGAATGACATCTTGGAGTAGCAAAATATTCCTTGACTTGTGATGAATGCTGTCTTCTCCTCATCTTCTTTTGCCATCTTGATTTGGTGGTAACCTTGTATGCGTCCAAAAAGCACTTAAAGGGAAATCCACAGAGGGATTCCACCTTCCAGTCTATTTCCAGTAGCGGATAACAGTCCTTGGGAACAGTGCATTGGTTCAAGTCTTTAAATCGACACAAACATCCTCATCAGCCACTACCATCCATGCTTTTTTAACCCATTACTGGATTGGACACCAGCTGTGGCAATGGAGCTTCTTTTCATGAATACCAAGCATCAACGAGTATATTCCACCTCATATTGTAATAGCCATGGTTCCTGTCCATTGCCTGACCTCTTTTCTTTTGCCTGATCGGGGGCATCCTTCCCGTACGTTCAACCGATGTTCCGCTATATGCCTCGGGACACCAGTCATATTCGCAGGCTTCCAGGCGAACACATCAAGGTTACGTTAAAGTAGGTCACATAGCTTGCTCCGTCCCTTCTTCTTAAGAGATAGAAATCCAATCATTATCGTTGTTCAGATATTTGGAAAGTATTGGCTACTTTGATCCTTTCCTCCACGGCTTGACTGATGGCCAAAGGTTGTCCTTCTACTTTTGAGACCGCTGCACATTTGATCGGTATGATCTTGCTACTCCTTAGCGTGAGTATTCCTCCTACTACAGGGAATTTTAACATTCCGTGAGTTGTTGATGGAACTGCTTGTATTTTTCTAATCCCCAGCCTTCCAATGATTTCGTTGTATGGAGATGATGATCTCACTATCACAAAATTCATCCAAGCCGAGGTCGAATGCTCCTCATCTCCAATCTTCACAAGTAGTGATATTTTCCCCAACGGCCATATGATTTCACCGTTAAACCCTATCAGGGGGTAGTGGCGAGAACCATTTGATTTTTTATTTCCAAGCGGAGTCTGTTGAAGCAATTGTTCATACAGTATATCTGAGGCATGAACCCCCAATCCACGTACGATACGGAGTAAGAAGTGGCATCCACTACTCCTTCAATGAATCATTGGTCCTTCGGTTCTTTTTTCTCGTCCAAAGGCACGGAAAATGAAATTTCTTGGGTTGGAGAAGAAACTGAGTGAATCTCTCCTAGCGATCCTCGCCAAGGTTGCACCACAGGATTGCCAAAGCTTATCCTATGTTGGACCGCTCACTTTCTTGCTCGTTTTATTTTGGCAGATCTTTCTCACTATTTTTGCTTTATCTCTTTATGACGGTGACAGTGTTCCCACAATTTCAGCGATTTCCTCTATTGCCTCTTTAGTGCAATGCCACTCAACAGTGTTAGCCCTACCTCTCCGTGAAACTCATCAAAATTTTGTTGTTTGTTTTCGGTTTTTCGACCGGAGTCGTCATACGTAGGTGGGGCTTTAAATTTTTCCTTTTTTCTAAAGCATCAATCTCGTTTTGGGAAGATTTTGAGAGAAGAGTGAACCTGTCCTGCCTCCGCTCAGACCTTTGTTGACTTTTAAAACCTCATTTCTTGAAGTTTTTTGCATAATGTCCATCCTCACCGTTGCGTCATGCGGAAGTGACTTTTTCCGCTCCTGATTACCAACTGCTAGCTCCCCCCTAAGGAAGGATGTGGTTATCCTCATCATCTCGTCTACTGACTTCAGGATTTTGTCATGCAAGCGTTTGATCAGCTCAGGGTTTGTAATTCCGTACATGAATCCTGAGATTCTCATGACTTTCGATGCTCCCTTTACATCCCTGCTTTCAACCTTAAACCTCTGCACGAAGTCTTCCGTAGACTCTCCTTTTCTTTGTTTGATGTGATGGATTTCCACGAGATCTTTAATACATTTTTTCTGTTGGAGATAATTTGCCAGAAATGCCTCCTTCAGGTCATCATAACTGTCTATGGATTCCGGAGGGAGGTCATCAAACCAGACCCTCGCGGACCCGGTGAGTATGGAATTGAACATGTGGCACCATGTTGGCATCGCCCAACGTTCCACTTTGGCTGTTGCCTGAAAGATCTTGAGGTGGTCTTCCGGATCCTCACTTTCGTCATATGTTTTGACGTGGCTTGGCATACGAGTCCTTTTTGGGAGATCAAAGCAGCGGATGCGAGGAGTGAACGGATCAGTTCCCTCACATATCCATGGTTGAGATAAATCATCATCCTCAATGCTTGACTTCTGCTTCTTAGACTTTGACTTCCAATGTCCTCCAGCACTGTCTTCACTTTCCGACAGCTTTCCTCCCTTGCGTGAGGATGTTCTTCTGTTGTGATGCCTCTTAGAAAGAAGCTCTGTTCCTCTCGAGCGAGAGCTCTAGGAATAGATTTCAGTGTCTCCGCGACTGCTGTAATGCGACTGACGTCTTGAATCATTGGAGTATGCGGACACACCTTTTTCTTTGTTACCTAGCCTGCGGAACACACCGTTTTCCAGCCTTTTGAACACCGTTTTCCTTTCTGGATCCCTTTTTCTTGGTGATTCGGACCTACCACGCCTTGGTTTAGGACTTCCGGACACGCTGCGGACAGCTTTAGGTCCAAGCCTCTTTCTGATGTCCCTACTTCTGCTTAGTGTCCCTGACTCGGCGTACTGTGAAATCTCCTCGAAGTTAAGACGAGCTTTCACTGCCTTGAGCTTTTCTTGCTGTACTTTCTCTTGGTGCATTTTCTCAGCTAAGATTGGCAACAACTGATTGTAATTCTTATCACAAAATTCCCTAAGGGCTGCATCGGAAGCGGGCCCGTTCGGGTCTCTTTGTGACGTCTCTTTTTCCTTTCCTACCGTGTTTCGCACGGCAGACGTGTGCACGGTAGGAAAAGGGACTGAATGTGCACTCATGGTAAGTATTTTAAGGAACGTAGTTATGTACGGGTCCCACGAATGGCGCTAACTTTTTAGTACAAAAAGTGTTACGGGTATGGTTTGGATCTGGATCGCTTGTTGGGCCGGGCCGTCAAGCTCTCCTTGGGTTATATCTTGTACTAAATCAAGTAATTTGAATGGTTTCCTGCACAATAAAAGTAAACCGTTAGTCTTACTGTAGGGACGGACCCCACGATTAGACTCCGACGCGAGAATAAGAGATCATGTTGTCAGAGGTATGTGTGTGAGAGTGAGTGAGAATATTGTACCTTTTGGAATGTACGAGGATTCCTATTTGTAGGCGAGTAGTACTAGGGTTTCCGAGTATTTCGCACATGATTGTTAGTGGCCAGAGTGGGACCCTTGTCGGGCAAGGATCCGTCATAATCGTGATTGCTGTTGCGAACTAACTTCCGCGGACGTTAGTTAGTCCGCTGTATTGCTTTGCGGAAGCGACCTAGGAACAGTCTGCGTCCGTCTTAATGCATCAGGACCGTTGCCAGTGTGGTACTGGGCTTAATTCCGGCCCGTTATGCTTGTTTCTTATTTAATTGGGCCAAAGCCCTACTTTGATAGTGTGGGCTTGGCCCAAAGTCATGTTAGCCTTCCTATACGTCATCAAAGATGGAAACCGAGTCTTCATTGATCTTCTGTTTCTTAATTTTCTATGTTGGTGTAACCTCATATTCTAATATGTAGTTGGAGACCTGGTGCCAAACATACCACAAGAATAGATGCAAATATGTTCACTGTGAAGGTTGCAGCTATTACAAGACTAACAAATCATTTGAAAGTTAAAATTCTTGTTGACGACTTGAGGCTGTTGCATGTTATTACAAGATTAACATGCCACATGCATGAGAGTTAACTTGTTGTACTCCCAATTCTCTTTATTTATGTAATGGATTCGAGAGAAGAACAACGTTTTATTAGGACTATTATTAGCAATGTTTTGAAAACCGGGTCTTTAATCGACCCGGTCGAGTCACCGGGTCATCGGGTTATCGGTTCAACCGGTTCGACCGCCGGGTCAACCCGGTCTTCCACAACAAAAAAATAAAAAAATATTTCTAATGATACAAGAAAAAATATATAAAAATCATGAATATTTTATATATTGAGCCTAAAAACCATATACTAATAAATATAACATGTAAAAATTAAAATTATGCCGCACGTATATGTAATTAACTTGCTTTATTTGTAAAAAATCACGAAAAAGAACAAAACCCGGCTCGGTTTAATTTGACCCGTTTTTCCGACCAAAAGCGGTTCAACCGGCCGGGTCGAACCGGGTTTCAAAACATTGATTATTAGGGTATTTTCAATGTAAGGTACAATGAAATTTTTTTTTACTCAAAGAACCTTTGAAAAGCTTTTTCCACTTGAATGATGACTTTTTTTTCCTAAAAGACTTGAGGATAGGGGTGTTGATTGGTTCGGTTAAAATTTTTTGGGTCAACCCGAAAACCGAACTAGAATTCAACCGAACCGAAAAAATCGAATTTGAATTTGGTTCGGTTTTCGGTGGACCTGAATTACACCATTTATTTAAAAAAAAAAAAAATAGATATTTAGCAAAAAAAATTATTTTAATCTTAAAAAGTGTTTTTTATATATTAGTATAAAATTTTAATGGTCTTTTTATATATATAAATTTATAAAAAATATAAATATTTATATAAATTCGGTTTTCGGTTTTCGGTTCAGATTGCGAAACCCGTATCCAACCCGAAAACCGAATTTGTAGTTATGTTCGGTTCAGTTTTGGCAAATTCGGTTAGGTTATTAGTTCGATTCGGTTCAGTTTGGACTCGGTTTTCGGTTTTTCTACTCACCTTTCATTTGTAAAAACAAATTTGTAAATTCGTGGACGTCGTGCATTGATGGTTCTATACCAATTTGTGGACGTCGTGCATTGATGGTTTGGACTCGGTTCAGTTTTGAAGAATGACTTTTTACATAAAACTTTTATTTGTAAAAACAATTTGTGGACGTCGTGCATTGATGGTTCTATACCAGCTACTCTTATCCATTTACCAAGTCAACTTTTAAGTCTTTCTCCCACAAACACTTGTCTTGGTCTTTGTAGTTCATTTTGAATCTGATCTTAATTTTCTTTTCTTTGTCTGTGTGAGTTTACCCTTAAGAATTTGTGTGTAAACACTGTGTGAGTTCTAAATCAAAGCATTATTCATGGCTGATCCC
>BQNB010064119.1:0-21246 GCA_026074375.1 Tanacetum coccineum | reverse complement strand
GAACAGTTGACACATTGGTGGATCAAACCAACGGATGAAGTTGACACAGGCTGGACTCTGAAAATAAAAGAAAAAGTATGTGTAAATAAACAAACAAAATGAATTGTTACATATTTTTTGATCGGATCATACTTACAAGTGTAGTAAAACCATAGAAACGACGACCATGATTCCGATTAGTCCATGATGTTCTAATCACGACTTCCAAACCACACAAACAACGAACCATTTTATAATTTTTGTCTTATACCTTGCAAACCATCATTTATAATACACAAAAACGATTCAGGGACCAATGGTGCAAGTGGAAAACGACAAAAAAAAAACCAACAGTAAAATACCCGTTGGGATTTTTGAGTCAAGGACCAACAGTGAAAAAACGAAAAAAATTGAAATTATTAAAATGCCCATGGTTGAAAAATCAAACTAACGCCAGTTACGTATAACGGGGCTCGAGGGATCAAACAAGTAACAAAAATCGACTTTAAGGATTAAAGACACCGACTCCCGTTATCTAGGGACTAAATCCGCAATCAAGTCTAAGTACAAGAACGAGATCTGTAATTTAATCTAATTTTTAGCTAGAAAATATATTATATAAAAAAAAGTGATATATTTAATTTAACTCTTTGCATTTCTAATATGTGAAACTGCACTTGAGTAAAATTTGATTCGTATAGTGGTAATTGTTATATGTTTTAGGCGAAATAACCACAAGACAAATCTGAGATCCTCTCAGTCACAAGATATAAAAGAGCATCAGCCTGTGTGATTGATTGTATCATTCGCAAAACCCAGGTACCAACATTAATTATATGTTTTTGTTTGTTTTCCCTGATACACAGGTTTATTTATTCATTTGGGTTATTCATGAATCAGTAGTATTTGAATTTTAGAATATAAAGAAGAAATTGGGGATGTCGTCGTCGGTACAAGAGTATCTAGAGAAACACATGTTGTCTCGAAAGATCGAAGATGCAGTGAATGCGGCTGTTAGGGCGAAAACCCCTGATCCCGTTTTATTCATTTCCAATCATTTGAAAAAGGGTGTGCCTTCTGTTATCACTAAGGTCAAAGCTAGGCAGATTTTAGATAGCCGAGGGATTCCAACTGTTGAAGTTGATTTGTTTACGAATAAAGGACTCTTTCGCGCTTCCTCTCCCAGTGCCTCCTCCTCCTCCCCCTCTGGACTTGTCTATGAGGCTGGTGAGTTACGTGACGGCGATAAGGCCGCATATCTCGGAAATGGTGTTACCAGAGCTGTTAGAAATATTAACGAGAAATTGTCTCAAGCTATAGTTGGCATGGATCCTACCCTTCAGAATCAGATTGATCATGCCATCATAGACTTGGACAAAACTCAACACAAGAAGGGTGAACTAGGAGGAAATGCAATATTAGCTGTCTCAATTGCCGCTTGCAAAGCCGGAGCCGCTGAGAAAGAGGCATGCACATTCATTTTATTTCATCTTTAGTCACGATATATTTTTTAATAAATAATAATAAGATTGAGTTGTTTTCCGCAGGTTCCACTTTACAAACACATTGCTGATATGTCGGGCAGAGGAAGCAGCCATGTTCTTCCTGTCCCTTCCTTCACACTAATAAGCGGTGGCAAACATGCTGGAAACAATTTGGCTATAAGAGTAAGCTTATCGATTATTTCAAGCTATTTAAACATTATTATATATAAAACTGTTCTCATCTTGTGTACCTTTATAGCAACAATTAGGTGACCTCAGTTTTCACAAAACCTAAAATTTTCTGGATAGTTCAATACTTATCAGTTTTCTTAATTTGTTTTAATTTAGGACATAATGATTCTTCCAGTTGGAGCAAAGAGATTTGAAGAGGCAATGCAAATGGGCTCTGAGACGTATCATCACTTAAAGGTGCCTTCCTTTCACCTACTTTATCACTATTAGTCCAACTACTAGATCAAAGTTGAATTGTGCATGCAGCAGCTAAGTAGTAACAAACACGAGATATGACATGAAAAATGTTAATGGAACATTTCCACTTATAGTGATCCTTATAGAAGGACAACTAGGATGTATATCTATTATAGGTTAGACTGTGATGCCCATCAAGATGTGCTTAAGATTAGTGTAGTTGTTTTGCAGAGTTTGAAGCGTGTGCACCTGATGACGTTTGATAAAAGAAAAATAAATCCATAAGGAAGAAGTTGTTTTGTAAGATAGTTGAGGTAACATTATTGAGAAGGCTTTTAATTGCTCAGTGATGGCCTTTGGGTGTATGCGGAGTTGTGAAACGATGATAGGCTGGGGATCTATGATGAAGTTAACATCGGTTAGAAAAAGTATATAGTAACTTTGGGGTTAAGACTTGTTTAAGTCGAGTTAGGTTTATCTTTATTTTTTGTTTCTAATAGTGTTTGAACCGCTTTGATAGATAGAAAACTATATTGTGTGATGCACAACCTGGATTTATTATATAGTGGAGTTAAGGTTGTATTTTATCTGTTCTTTTCATATGCAGGCCATTATTACAGAGAAATACGGTGCACAGGGATGTAATGTTGGTGAAGATGGCGGTCTTGCTCCTAACGTCTCCAGGCATGTTGTTCACTAATATGATGTGATCTTCTAAATGATCTGTTGTTGATGTTAGGACTCTGATTATGCAGCTTTATAGAAGGACTAGATCTTGTAAAGGAAGCAATTGACAGAACAGGCTATAATGATAAAATTAAGATTGCAGTTGACGTTGCTGCTACTGATTTCTGCATAGGTAATGTTTCTCATTCTTTACAGTGTGTTAACTTTTTTTTGCTGATCACTTTAAGGAGTTGAAACTTGACATTTATATTCTCTGTATCAGGTACAAAGTATGATTTAGATTACAAGTCTCTTAATAAGTCGGGACAAAACTTCAAGTCAGGAGAAGATATGGTTGAAATGTACAAGGAACTATGTAGAGGTATATAACTATGTTAACAAAATAGGTTTGTCACTATGTTTAATGCTTTATGCAACTACATATAACGTTTAATGACATTGATTTTTTTTTTTGACGTTTCTGGGTGTCAGACTATCCTATTGTGTCTATCGAAGATCCATTTGACATGGAGGACTGGGAACAAGTCAAGTATTTTTCCGAGCTTGGAATTTGCCAGGTTTGTTCATGAATGCTTGCTATGGTGGTTCTGAGGTTGTTGTTGGTCAGTGCCTCTGCCAATTATGCTTGTTTCCACCTTGTGTGAGAGTTAGATTGAAATGGATATGAAACATTCTCATTGGGAAAACAATCATGTTTTGTCTGCACTAAAAAGGCCATAAATATTTTCATTAGGAAAATAATTTGATGTAGATTAGATGCGATTGAGGCCTTTTTGCTCTAGGTTAAATACAACACTAACACATGAAGTACTCCTCAAGTTGGAGGTAGATATCACTATATCAGTCATTTTCATCTTTCTACATACAAATTCAGTTTGACGCTCCTTATAAGTTGGATTTCAACAAGCCTGAGCATGTTAGCTTGAGTAGAGTGCTTATTGAGCTTCCAACTAGTCTCCTGTACTTTACCTGTCTAAATCATTGGCAATGGCAAGCACTCTAATCCCCTTGTTATTCTGGATCATAATTGAATTTATCCTGCACCTCAGTAAATCCACTCCCATGTCAAATAGTTGAAACATACAACTTTGGAAGATCAAGGTTGGCCCACAAGACTAAAAAGACCCCAATCTTTGTAAATTGACTATGCTATGGGCATAATTTTTAGGAACCACGCGCATAATCCTTTCTGGCCACGTCGATGCCCTATGGGATCTCGTGAAAACTTTAGTGTAGAAGATAGTGTGACCATTCTTATTCTCACTCAAGCCAATTTGATTTTAAGTCTTTCTGAATCATGTTATATAATCCCCAAGTGATTACTTGAAACAATATGAAACCATTGATGTAAGTAATTGTTAATTGCTTTCATGAACAATTAACAAGTACTTTGAATTTCAAAAACCATTTCCTCAAGAAAGACATCGGTATCCAATTTGAAAGCAGTGACAATACACTACCGGACACCTGTGAGCCAATGGGTAGCAAGTCTCATTCATTTTCATGTACAGAAAGTAATCATTAGCCAGAGGATGAAGAGAACGATATGGACGAGTTTCACTCTAAACATGGATTTCCAGTAGCTAAACCCATGACCTTTTTATTCTCTCGAAGTTTTCGATTCTTCTTTCATTTTTTTTACCATCTAATAATCTGAAGTGCCCTTGACCTACTCTTGTAGTATAATATAACTGTCTGCTTCACATGCTAATTGGAATCGATACCTCTAATAGTTGAAACTGACTCCGGATGGTAAAATATTGGATGTCCTCTTTGGTGAATAAAACATGCATCAGGAAGATATTAAAATATTAATTTGCAGCATGGTCTTATTATAGTCATCTAGGGTTTTGAAGCATGATTTGAAGTTCAAGTATTTGCTATTCTGATTCCCACTGTAACTTCAGTATGCAGTTATCGTATGTGTAGTTCAAACAAGAAGTTATTTTGTAATGTATTGAATATGTCAATTGCAATTCTGGAAAGATAGCCACCGAGCATAGTCTTAAATAGTCAAAGGTTAACATCATGCAGAACATCTGTCCAGCCATATAGACGTACCAACATGGTTGAACTTAAGCTGTGGTAGTGAAGAAAGTGCCATATAGAAGTTACTAACCCAATTCTTGTCAACTGAGTGGTTATGAATTTAATTTAGTTCTCTCTTTTTTCTTTTCTTTTCTTACATTTATAAACTTCTGTCCAACTGTCGTGCATGCTCATTTTATATGCAGGTTGTAGGAGATGGCTTGTTGATGTCAAATTCAAAGCGTATTGAGCGAGCCATCCATGAGCATGCTTGTAATGCCCTTCTTCTCAAGGTATACGGTGATTTGTAAATTCCTGTGTTTTAAAATGATGAAATTGCAGCACTTTAGCAATTCCTTTTATGGTTATATTCCAATCACAAATTTGCTTTTCTTAATGGTAAATTAGTTAACTTATACCTACTAGCCGCTGTTACTAGTTGGTCAACATAATTTATATATTTTGAGGGGAAATCTAATAAATAGCTAGTATCAAAAGGTGTTTGTTTGCTTGCTACTGATTAGCTAAAGGTCACTTGCCTGTATTTCTTGCCTTATTGTGGACCACAAATTAGTGTGTGATACCTTTATCTAAGACATAAAATTTCTTACGGAAAGATTTAAAAGCAGTTAATGTGGCTCTCACAGACAAGTACAGCCTTTAATATTGTAGAAACTTTGGGAAAAAGAAAAGAAAGTGTATTTTAATGAAAGAGTTTGCATGATATTGTGTATTTGTGGATGTTTACATTTGTTAGCATATGTGCAGATTTTAAGACTTGTATTGTGCAATGTAGGTGAACCAAATTGGGACAGTGACCGAAGCAATTGAAGTAGTGAAAATGGCAAAGGATGCACAATGGGGTGTTATAATATCACAAAGAAGTGGGGAAACTGATGATTCTTTCATTGCTGATCTTTCGGTTGGTCTTGCCACGGGTCAGATAAAAGCAGGTGCACCTTGCCGTGGAGAGCGGTTGGCCAAGTACAATCAGGTAAGATTTTCATCTCTTATGTCTATACTGTCCCCAGCTCCTTTTTTTTGGTCTTGGGATATGGAGAAGTAAACTAGTTCCCTCATGCTCCTGTCCAAGTATGAGCAAAACAGTTTCCATTTGTTCTCTCTAGAAATGGCAATCCTTGCCCATTTACTTGTGGACAGCCTGATGTGAGGCCTATTCTAGTTTTTCCTTGACATGGTGTCGATAATGTCGAATAGGCCTCACAAATTAATTTTAGTTTGATTAGATTTTGTTCGTTTGGAGGCATATATCTCCACTTTTATGATTTTTAAGTGTTTTGTGATTCTTGGATACCTTTCAAATCCAGATTTTGTATTGTTTTTTAGTTTATTCTATCCAAAAGATCATTTGAATTGTTTTCTAGAACGGCTAATACATGCACACTCTAGTCTACATGTATGTCCACAACGTGACTCGAACCCTCACTTTAGATCATTTGAATTGTATATCATTTCTAATTCTGATTTCGAAGACCAATGTACTTTTCCAAGTTTTTGAGATAGCTCATTTGATTTCATTTTTTCAGTTACTCAGAATCGAAGAAGAACTTGGTGATCAAGCAAGTTATGTTGGTGAGGACTGGAGGCATTCATGATTTAAAAAAAATGGAAAGAGCAGAAAAAGCCATCGAATTTATAGTTATTCTACATCACAGAAGGCATAACTAATTTTACTAGATATATTTGTGAGATGCGTTATAACTTTGAGTAAGAGGTGATAGTTGAAGGTTTTGCATATGTGAAAGTGTGGTTGAGGTGTACAATAGATGAGGACACCATTTTTAGTTATGTTTGATTTTCTGCTCAACATTCAATACAAATTCGTCTGAGATCCTATCAGTAGCTTCGGATAAGCTGATAATTAAGCTAAAAGAGTTCAAGTACTGGAACAGTATGGTCTATAGATTATTAGAAGGCAATCTACGACAAGATATGTAATCTTAATTATATAAGAGCGCATAACTGGCTGAGGTAAAACAGTGTACATGATCATTGTCCTTGACTAAAAAAAAAGGCTCTAACGCGGATGTAGATTTTGGTGAAGTTTCCTTATGCAAGTTCCTTATTTATAGAGTACATACACTGTTTGTTCCTAAACTTGTCTCAAATATACATGTTGAGTCCAAGTTCCAAAGAAATCGTCGCCCAAAGTCCCAACTATTCAGTTCTTGGATCGCTGTAAGTATCAAGAAACACACGATCGGGAGGTCGTCGGGGAAGCTCGAATGGCGAGTTAGTCATGTTAGAGAAAGAGTAGAAAGATAAGATGTGTGTGATATTAGGTTAGAGAGGAATTACACACATACAAGATAGAGCTTTACCTTCCTAGTGAAGTCTTAGAGGGTTTATATAAGCTCTTACACGCTCTAGCTTACACTATTATCAGTTCTAATCCCTGCGTCTAAGGCTTACTAAAGTCTAATGAAATAATTGTTTATGCTAAAAGATCATTATAATAAAAAAAAATATATAAATAATGTAATTCGGGTTATTCGGGTCAACTCGAAAACCGAACTGAATTCAAATTCGGTTTTCGGTTCGGTTGAATTGTAGTAATTCGGTTCAGTTCGATTTTCGGTTTTATCAAAAGAAAATTTGAACCCAACCGAATAAACTGAACAACCCGATAACCGAAGAACACCTCTAGTGATTAAAACCCAAAGTTTGAAGGCTGAGAATTCATTGGGCTAATAAGATACCATTAGCCCACAAAAACAGGTAAAGATGAAATGAAATCCAGTCGTCGTGCGAAACTGAAGATCTCATTTCATTTCATTTCTTTTAATCATTTATTCGATCGCCGCCGGCAACTATTACACACACTTCTCCTGTAAGTTTTATTTTTGTTTTCATTTTCCCTTTGAACTCAGATCTTGAATCCATCATTTATTTAACCCGAGTTATTAGATACTATATTTTTAGTAAGGGTATGTTTTGCGCAATGGGTTGGAGCTGGGGCTGAGGCCTATCTTATAAGCCGAAAGCTGAATCTTATATTTTTATAAAGTTGTTTGGCGAATGAGTCGGAGTTGAAGCTTATTAATGTAAAAATACATCAAATTAAATTCACATATATTTCTAGCTTTACGTGATAATCCATTATATTTTGAAAGTTATTTACGTAATTTGACTAGCTATAAGTCCCTTTCTATGGGCTTGGGCTTGGGCTTATGGAGGCTTACGACTTATAAAAACATTCATAGGTCTGTGTGACAAACGAGACTTATTTTATAAGCCGGCTTATTTAAAAAACTCAAGCCCCAATAAGCCCTTAAAACCCCTAACCAAGCATAGCCTAATTTTTTTTTTTAGCCTAATTAGCTATAGCTAAAAAGCAAGATAATAGCTACTATCCTTGTGGTTTTGACCTTATAGAAAATAGATGTAGATTACGTACTCGATATAGGCGTTAACGTTGATAAATTTGATTGCAGGAAACTGGTATAAATGGCTGGTGGTAGTGGTAGCAGGGGAATTTACCACTTGCTAAGGAACCGTCTTCATTCTCAAGCAACTGTCCGTTACTCACTCCACTTTGCATTTGCTTAATGCTTTATAATCAATTTCAATACATTTTTATGTAGTGTAGCGTAAAAGGCCTGTTAAATTATTCGCTTCTTAAGTATGCCACTATTCTTATTTAGCAATCGTCACAGGGTTTGTAACTAAACATTTCTAATTCATATAGGACATGGTTCTGAATAACTGACTATAGAAAGATTATTAGAGTTAATGGTTTAATAATACTGTATAGACAGTGTCAAAATGAGGCAACTGTTCCACTTGAGATCGTCCTATGAGAATGAGAGTTACTTGTGACAACTGCCCAGTGGAGCTGATAACGTGCGCTCAAATTAAAGGGAATATACAAACGCTTAAATCGTAGTTTATTACATGGTGTATTGCAATGTAGAAAATGAACTGCTTTTTCTCTTTTAAATGATTATACAAGTTTCTATTAACAATGCGCTTGTCACCTAAAATATAACCTTCCAAATTGCGTTATGGCATGTTCCTTGATGATTATTGGTCATCAGAATTGATATAATCGATTCACACTCTTCTGGTTTTATATGCTAGTATACTGCTGATTTGCGGTGAAAATGCTGACCCCGTGATGCTCTTTTCTACAGCTGATATGTGGTGTAGATTCTGTCACCCTTATTGTCTTTTTTACTGCTAATATGTAGTTTGACTTCTGTTTCTGAGTGGTCTTTATACTATTTTCCCCTAAGAACTTGTCTCTCGTCTTTGTTATTTCGTAAAACATGAATATACTGGTCTGTATTCTGTGATGACTATTGGTTTTCCACTCCCAGTTGGCAATTTTAAACAAGCCATAAGTTATGCCCAAGTTTTGACAAAGATGTAATGGAATTTTTGCCCGTCTTGTGTGCTAAATAATGATTTCCATATGTACTTGAGTCAAATTATAACATGAAGCTCCAAATGTTTTTGCTTCGTGTTTGCATATCTATGCACAACTGCTATCGCATGCATGACAATATTATTATCATGTAAGTATGCATAAATTGAATCCACCATGTTATCACTACTAAAACATAAGTTACATAGAGGTATCTAGAGGTGCATTGGTAATTGAATGGAATCATTTATGACTTAAGGTTACCTATATACCATATCTTTCCTTATTCTTATATTTCAATCGCTAATTGCTGGTTGCTTCAATAATTTACAACTTTTAAACAAATCAGGCCCCTCCAGTTTTGTCATCTCTTTCGAAGAAGGATCAAGATGCATCTGGATCTGCTGGGATGAAATCCCTTAGGGCAATTGCACTCCTTGGAGCGGGTGTTTCTGGGCTTTTGAGCTTTACAACTATTGCATCTGCTGATGAGGCTGAACATGGTCTAGAATGTCCAAGCTATCCATGGCCTCACCAAGGCATTCTCAGTTCATATGATCATGCTTCGTAAGTGCCTTTTTTTACTGCTATCCTTTTTATATATTTTTCTTTGTTATATGACTTCTTTCTAATCCGTACTGTATTAGATTGCATATTGAAAACCAAAGTTAAGTCTAACTTAGTCAAGAAATAAAACACAATTGGTTCCTTTCTCACGGATCTACATTTTCTATATGATTTTTTTTATCTTGTCAAACCGTCAAACCATCCTATCCGTTCTCTAACCCATTTAGCTGAAATGTTAAGTACTGTACAATTTATTTGACCTATTCTAGATTGGGGCAATTCGATGTTTCCCTAAACAATGGCACCTTATGTATTAAAAACCTGTAGATTGGGGAAATATGTAATTCACCTATCTGGATTAAGCACAATTTAGATCAGTGAATTAATAAGTAAACGGGTCGAAATTGTATCTTTTAGATTGTGTTTACTTGTGATTCCATTTTTTTGGGAATGAACTTTTTCCTTTTGATCCTTTACCACGAGCAGGATTCGACGTGGTCACCAGGTGTACACCCAAGTATGTGCATCCTGCCATTCAATGGGTTTGATATCATACCGTGACTTGGTGGGTGTGGCATATACAGAAGAGGAAACAAAAGCTATGGCTGCTGAAATTGAGGTGGTTGATGGTCCTAATGATGAGGGTGAGATGTTTACTCGCCCTGGAAAGCTGAGTGATCGGTTTCCTCAACCTTATCCAAATGAGCAAGCTGCTAGGTTTGCCAATGGAGGGGCCTATCCTCCCGATTTGAGTCTGATCACCAAAGTAATTTTCTTATCTCTGCTATAAAGGGTATTATCGGCTTTTCAACAGATTCTTACATTTTGTCTTTCCAGGCTCGTCACAATGGACAGAACTATGTATTTGCACTTCTGACTGGCTACCGCGATCCCCCTGCTGGTGTTTCGGTGAGTAGTGAAAGGAGTATATTTTTCACAAAAAATTTAACGCTGTTAGGTTTTTTGAAAGACAGCTATTATCATGATGTCGATTCGTTAAAATGTACACTAAGAATTTTGTAACAACATAATGATCATAGATATATGTGATATTCATAACTAATTTTTTTGAATTTATCCTGATTATATTTGAATCCTCTTCTCTAGTAGTCTAATCAATGTGAACAATCTTTCTTTATCCTTGGATCTATCTAATAGTAAATAAATTGCAGATCAGGGACGGTCTGCACTATAATCCTTATTTCCCTGGTGGTGCTATTGCAATGCCTAAAATGCTTATGGATGGTGCTGTTGAGTATGAAGATGGCACTCCTGCAACAGAGGCTCAGGTATTTTCCCAATATTATATTGCAAATCTGTTCTTAGCCCTTAGTAGTTGTAGCTGTTTAATCTGTGCCTCTTGTTTCTAATGAAATCATCTGAATTGTATATTTTCGGCAGATGGGAAAAGATATTGTGTCATTTTTAAGCTGGGCCGCAGAACCAGAAATGGAAGAAAGGAAACTGGTAACCATCTTTTTGATTCTTCAGCCTTTCAAGCTGAAAAAGTGCCTTTGGATCCTTTAATATTAGAAGACCAACTAACCAATTCTATAACTGTTACTAACAAAGAAATAATATGCATCTTGATTTTGAGATGCATATGATTTTACTCTAGTTTGCAAATTGCATTCAACTTTGTTACATGTTTTACAATAAACAAGATGTTCATGTTACCTTATATGATGAAAACATTGAAATGGGTTTTAATTAGCAAGTTTTGGTTCAAAATTTTGAGATGCGATAGAATAGATGTACTTCTAAAAGAAGGAATACTAGACGTAGAATAATAGACGACTCAGGCTGGTTGGGTAATGCATCAAAACAAGTAATCCTGGTATGGGGTCAGGCCAGACTGCAAGCATCTTTCTTTATTTTCTTCTTGAAGTATAATGAGTTTGTATACATATGAATATATGATAAGAGATACAAGTGGCCTTTGGGCAAACTGGTTTTAAACGGGGTCTGTAAGTCTGTAATGAATCTTTATATATAAAAGCCACAGGGTCTGTGAATCTTAAGACTGACTGATTTTGCTTTTTTGGTGTAGATGGGATTCAAGTGGATATTTGTACTGTCATTGGCCCTGCTTCAAGCTGCATACTACAGGCGTTTGAGGTGGTCTGTTCTTAAGTCGCGTAAGCTTGTTCTTGATGTTGTCAACTAGAATCCCTTCTTATTCCTCTTCTGTCAAAGGTTTGTGACAAGACTTCGAATGAGAAATAATTATTTTCTGTAAAAGAATACCATGCATTTTTGGCCTTCTGCTCCTGTATGAAAAAAACCGTGTTTTAGTAATGTGATGCGCTGGTTCTTCATTTTGGAACTTGGAAGCAATGAATAAGGGAGTCATTCATTTTATTTTGTGTTGTCCTTAATTATGTGAACCGATTAAAATGCTCAGACTTTGTTGTTTTATAATGGAGATTTATATTTCTTGCATGTATGTTTTGAAGTATAAATAAGTTACTTAAATACAGTTATTAGTTTTGAAGTAAACACCGGCATTTTTGAATACTCCAAACCCCTTTCTGAGCTGTCATTGCAAGTATAATGAGTTCAGAGGTACACAAAAATGCGGTTGAAGCATGTCGCTATTGCATATCAGCATCCTGATGAAAACTTGTCGATTAATTAACGTATATATTTTACATGTCATGATATATTGCATTTACTCTTTGTCCTTACTAATGATTATCACCAGGAGTAAGCATTTCGCAACCAACCATTCTTTGTGGAAGCCAACATTAAGGCTTGTGTATCCATAGCTAGATGATGGCCGAATGGATAGAGGGAGTTTGGGTTGCGTCTGATCTGCAAAACTATGTGTGCAAGAGAAGATGTGGATCTGAAGTTAATCTACAAAATTGAAAAGGGAAAAAACAAGAGAATATTAACAAACAAGTCTAATATGGTACCCATTTTACCAGTACAGACCTTTTTTCATGCCTTTACCAAAACGACCCAAGATGCGTAAACTTTTGCATCAAAGCGCACAAGCTCCATGCATATAAGTGCATTTGTGTTATGCACTAGGCGCACAAACAAGTGCATACATAATACGTAGAAACACTTTACCATACAAGCGCACATTTGGGTGTGCTATGCACTAGGCGCACAAACACATTAAAAACAGAAAAGTACAACTTAATACTTGCTAACTAGTATAATGAATGTGGTGTTGTTTTAGTCTATCTACTCCATCTAACACATATATCATCATTTATTCCTTCCCTAAATATCTCTATTTACTTATCCAATTAGCTATCATCTTCATCTAAATCTCTACACAATATCTCAAGTAAAAACACACATCAGTGATTATGTTTCTTTGCTTTTCGTAGTTTGTTATCATATTTAGAAAAAGTAGATGAAGAAAAAAACATGATGAGTGGTCTTTTCTTTGTTATGAGTTTTCTTTGTTTTCCTTTTTGGTCCGCTGAGATGTAATGAAGAGCAAGAGTATTCGACTGACATTTTAGTTAACAACACATAATAGGTACTTTTAATATTGAGAATGTTATTTGGTGGGGCTAGAGTTTTACACCAAGGGCACACAAAACTTGTTATAAGATTGCACAAACCTATGCACTAGGCGCACAAAGGTTATGCACCAGGCGCACAAGAGTTATGCACCAGGTGCACAATCTTATGCATCACGGTGCATAAAGCTTATGCATCATACTTGGTGGTGCATAGGCGCATAATCCTTATGCACCATGCGCATAAGCTTATGCATCTTTAATTTGATTAATGCACCTAGCGCATAGTATTAGGCGCAAAACATACTATAATGCGCCAATATTTACACTCGTTGGATTTGACATGTGTCCTAAAAAATTTGTGCGCCGGCTATTTTGAAAAAACTCTAAAAAAACCATTTAAGAAATTTGCTCAAAAAACAAAGACACTTCTTTAATTTCCTCTTCCCGCTTACAGACAAAAGTGAAAATAATTGCTTGTTTTTTTGGGACTCTATTTATTAAATATAAAATCGTTTAGTTGACTTTGACTTTTTTAAGAGAATATTACCAAACAAGTCTAATATGATACCCATTTTATTAATACAGACATTTTTTATGCATTTACTAAAACGACCTAAGATGCGTAAACTTGTGCATCAAAGCGCACAAGCTTCATGCATTTGGGTTATGCACTAGGCGCACAAACAAGTGCATACATAATACGTAGAAACACTTTACCAAACAAGCGCACATTTGGGTGTGCTATGCACTAGGCGCACAAACACATTAAAAACAAAGAAAAATACAACTTAAGAGTGCACCAAGGGCACAAAACTTATGCATCAGGCGCACAAAACTTGTGCACTAGTCTTATAAGGTTGCACAAACCTTATGCACCAGGCGCACAAAGGTTATGCACCAGGCGCACAAGAGTTATGCACCAGACACACAAATGTTATGCACCAGGCGCACAACCTTATGCATCACGGTGCATAAAGCTTATGCATCATACTTTGTGGTGGACAAACCTTATGCAAAAAAAACATGATGAGTGGTCTTTTCTTTGTTATGAGTTTTCTTTGTTTTCCTTTTTGGTCCGCTGAGATGTGTAATGAAGAGCAAGGGTATTCGACTGACATTTTAGTTAACAACACATAATAGGTACTTTTAATATTGAGAATGTTATTTGGTGGGGCTAGAGTTATGCACCGAGGGCACACAAATGTGTGTGTGTTTGTCCAGTTTTGTTTGTTTCTGTCTTACGGTTTGCCCTCTTTTTCTCTTTCATCCGAAAAAAGAATTGCACAAACCTATGCACTAGGCGCACAAAGGTTATGATGTGCGCCAGGCGCACAACCTTATGCATCACGGTGCATAAAGCTTATGCATCATACTTGGTGGTGCATAGGCGCATAATCCTTATGCACCATGCGCATAAGCTTATGCATCTTTAATTTGATTAATGCACCTAGCGCATAGTATTAGGCGCAAAACATACTATAATGCGCCAATATTTACACTCGTTGGATTTGACATGTGTCCTAAAAAATTTGTGCGCCGGCTATTTTGGAAAAACTCTCTAAAAAGACCATTTAAGAAATTTGCTCAAAAAACAAAGACACTTCTTTAATTTCCTCTTCCCGCTTACAGACAAAAGTGAAAATAATTGCTTGTTTTTTTGGGTCTATTTAAAATATATAACTGGTTAATAGGTGACATGCCTTTTCCTCACTCTCAGTGTTTAGGTCAAACATGGAGACTTGATTCTTTGCTTGACACATGTTGGTCAGAACGAAGACATTAACTGAGAGAGAATAATCCTTAAATTGAACAAGATGATCGAATTAGTCGACTAACCTAAAAGAGTGCCATTTCGTAGTGCATCAAACGTGAGCTTGATGATAAAAAACATATATGAGAGCAAACACTATTTTCGCATATCCATCAATATATGTAATTAACATCAATGATAAACTACTTCTGCAGTAACTTGGAGAAAACTACAATACTATAGTGTAAAATGCTAGTAATTACAAAGCCTAGGATGATAAAGAAAAACTAGAGAATATTAAAAATAAAAAAAGTACAATGACTAAACTAGATATTTTGTAAAAGTATAGTCACCTTTTAGTGCAATAACCCCCATTTAGTGTGACACTAATGTAAAAGTCAAAAAAGTCGAGTAATAACCGTGGTCGCTAAAAGTCAAATCCGTGGCGCTAAAACTTATAGTGATGGTCCTATGAAGACGGACTTTATTGAGACCACATGTGGTCGCTATAACTTTAGCGACCACAAATCGACTTATAGAGATGACATCCGTCGTCACTATAACTCTACAAGTATAATATGTTGTAGTGTCAATGGACATGCACTAGCTTGCAAAGACAACCCAGACAGAACATGACATGTTTTTAAGTCTTTAACCCTTGGAAAGTTATCAACAAAACCACACAAGCAAAACGTTAACAACATACTTACAAACTACTTAATGATTACATTCACTCTTTCTTATACAAAGATGAAGAACCAGCACACCATTCACTAGTGAGCATGAACACTTCCTTATATTTAGGATTAGTTATCAAAATCTATTTCAGTAGAAATAATAAGTCACTCTCAGCTAGTATGGTGATTCCATTATCAAATGATGAGTTAGCAGCAATCAAGTATTATCTTCCAAATCAGGAAGCTGTCTACATAAAGCTCAGTCAAGCTTGCACTTACGGAGGCACTTAACCATGAGTGATATCGCCACATACAGAACTCCTACCTGCAGAACGATCAGCACTACAAACCAAACATAACCGCTTGGTAAGGATTTTATAAACCTAACCTTACATACTAGTAAGGATTTTATAATAACTTAAAAAAAAAAAACATACCAGCTACAAAAAGAGAGAATAGGATAGCTAAGCGATGTCTGAGAAGCCATGGTAAGTCAACTTCAAGAGAGCAATGTTGTTTTCCCCCTTTAACATTGTTAAAACCTCCCTTTTTGGCTTGAAGGTCTGACAATGAAGTAGTCACACTATTAACCGCCTCACCATTCACACCTCTCACTTCAAATCTCAAGCTCACTGGATTTGCATCCCAATTTACTTCTATTACTCCAAAATTAGGTTGTCCTACCACATCATAAGAATGACATTACCACAATGTCTGTTCGTATTAATTTCAGAAATGAGACAGGAGAAGGCATACATACCATAAGTGCATGATTTGTGTTTACAGTTGTTGTTGATAACTCTCATGGTAGTTGGTGTGATCCACGCCAAGAATCTTACAACGAAATGTAAAAATGAAGGAATTACCTTCTCAACAGCCTGGGTAAGACCACTTGCGGTGATGTCATACAAGGGATATCCAGTGGCACAATCAAAGCGTGTTATTTCTCCAAAATGTACATCTCCACTAATGAAGAAAACACCATCTCTCTAGCCATGGAAACATAACACAGTAACTTGGTTTATAATAACATTAATAATTGTTTATGCAAGTATATAGATCATATGGCTGGCTCTATTGGTGAATTTAATAACAGACACAGACTAGTACCTTGCTATCGGATATCAATTTGAAAAGCCGTTTTCTTTCGCTTGGAAAACGTCCCCAGCTTTCCATGTAAAATAAAGGACCAGTACATGCTGAAAGATTTGATATAACCTGAATGACAGAATAAAAGTCAAGAATATTAAAATACAGAGATTTTAGTATAGAAAGATGGATTGTGAAAGACCACAAATTCCATTTGAATTTGCAGAGAAAATCACTTGAGGATCCGTGTTTATCAAGGGTTAAAGTAAGACTTAAGGGCTATTATAAGATCATATGTGATCCGAATTGGTCAGATGTTACACAAAGTCAAGATCGACCCGTTCAGCTTTATTGCCTTAAAGTCTAGGACTGCAGCCTTATTGTCCAGTCCAAATACCAAAATCCACATTGTTGGTTGTTACACATTACAATAAGAAACAAAGAAATACAAGAGATAGGGAAACAGGGCACCAAAGGATTCCATAAGGGCGAGGACCATTTTTCTTTAATTTTAAAAACCTTGATTTTCATTGCTAAACAAGCATCAATGATCCAAATACATGACCATATCTAGAGCAATAATGGCATATATATATGATGAGTGTTTGTTTGTATACCTGAATAGATGAACCAATTATGGTTATTTCTGATGGCTGGCTATTTAACTCTCTTTTTAACCATGTCCATTGTGCAGTTCCCAAAATGGTTCCATCACTACGCAGAGGGTCTCTGTGGTAACGAGTATCCAAAAGAATGACCTAAAAGGAAAACAAGTGAGCACAAGTAACACCAAATCTATATTTTTAGAAAGCAACCGCCACCGCCACTGTACCTTGATCCGCCTTCCCTCGGGACCAAACGTGTAAGATGCATACACACCAGCCTGCTTGCGCCTCGGACTATTTGGGGGTTCATCCAAGAAGTCCAACATAAGCTTTTGGTTGATATCTTTATGCTTAAATTCTTTACCAGCATCATTTAAACCATAATCATGATCATCCCAGGTGCCAATGACCTTGGCAATGGTACGCAGACGAGCATAGCCGTGATTGGTTTTAGCAATATCGTATTTAGATTTCATCTGATCATAGGACGAAGGAACGAAACGAGGAACATTCTTCCATGGGCCAATAGTTCTGTCATTGCCAAAGAGTTTAAAAGGACGTCTGATATCTCCATAAATATTGTCCCCAAGCCAAATGAAAACATGTGGTTTGTATTCTAGTATAGCATCCCATATAGGCTGCAAAAACAACACAACACTACTTTAACTAATAATGATATACTATAAAAACAACAAGTGAGATTGAGATATAGAAATAACCTGTGGAGATGATTGATTAGCACAAGAACCAAACGCAATTCTAGACACGAGTTCAGAAGGAGCAGAAGAAGCACTAGTTAAAGTAAATAGTAATAATAAAACTAGTGTTTTAACCATTGCTATCATGCATCCAAATCAAACTTCACCTCAACAATAATATGATCAGGGTAAAAAATATCAGAGACAAAGACAAAGTGAATGCAACCACCGCCTATGTCTAAGATAAAAGTTAAAAATAGATCTCTTTTCTAGGATCTCTTTATTTACTTCTTTTTCTTTTTCTCAATCTTCTAATTTTGATACTTTTTTATTTATTCCCACTCACACTAGTCATTTCTTTTCTGTAAGGTATTTTTTTTTGTTTAATATGCCTTTTAGCAACGTGTACATATTATAATTTTTATTTTTTCTGTTTTATACATTATGAAAGTTTAAGGGGTTATTTGTTTTTTATTTAAAGTCATAATAAAATTTGTAAATTTATAAATTTACACTTAACTCTACATTTAAAATTAAACCACTAAAGTTTTATTAATTACCTCATCTTTTTTTAAAGTTTTTGTTTTTATAAATTTGACACATATATTTTTATGTGTTTTTTTTTTCTTTATCAGATTTCTCCATCAAAATAATGCCAATTTTAAAAGTATTTAAGCTTTTTAATTAAACATATATTCAAAAATAATAAAAAATTCGAAGCATCATACCTAATTAGGAAAGATTCTTTTTTTTTAAATGCAAAAGTCTTCACTTTTCGTTTTCCTTTAACAAGTAAAATATTTGTCGATAAAAAATACACCGTTTAAAAAAACATCATTATTGCAAATTTTTTATTTTTTTATTTTTTGCACAATGACAGTTTTACTCTTAACCAATTAATTTATAACTTCTATAAAGCTTGTAATAACAACCTCAAATGAAAATGATATTGTAAACTTAATCTAAATATTATATCTATTTTTAAAAATGGACAATTAATTTGAAATAATCAAAAGAGAAAACGAAAGAAATATTATTTATAAACTTGTGAGAAAGGCTAAATTAGATAGAGACTAATATAGATCAAGCTTCATTCTACATTCTAGGGGTATGTTTGGCAAAAATAGCTGTAAGTTGAAAACTGTAAGCTGTAAACTGTAAAGCTGTTAACATGAGCTACAAGCTGTATCTTTTTTTCAATGAAAGTGTTTGGTAAATTAACTGTTGACTGTAATTATAAGATGTAAAATGACTTAAAATGACATATTTAAATATATTATAATATGATTGAAAGGTATATTAGTAATTAATAGTTTTAACGGCTCTTAACAATTTTAAAAGCTTCATTAATCAGCTTTTCATTTAGGAGCTACTTGTTTAAAATAAAAGCTAGAAGTTGATGCAACCAAACAGAGCTACTTGTTTTGAAAGAGATTTAACAAAGCCGTTTCCAAACAGGCCCTAGTTTTCACTATTTTTACATGCGTTGAATGTGATCTACTTTTGAGATACTCAAATCATCTCTATAGTCGTTTTTCCATCTTGTTGATGATATAGTTCTTGTTATAAGTGTGACCATAATTAATTTATTCAATTGTACAATACGAATAGGGATCTAATGAAGAAGTAAATTAAAATAAGAAATGGTGAGAAGTGACTAAAATCACACATTTGAAATACAACCAGGGGCGAAGCCAGGAATTCAAGTTAAGAGGGGCCGAATCAATTTTTTTCTTGGTTTTGCCACATTGCAACATCAAAAAATGCCCTAATTATATGTTATAAACAAGCAACACGCTAATTTTAGTTTTGCTAACTTAAATTAAACTTAGATGATGCCAAAAGGGGTGAAAATCGATCCGAGCTCATATATAAAGTTCGAGTTTGGTTCGTGAAAATTTTCAAAAGCTCGAGCTCGGCTAGAGCTCGACTAATTTATATGATATGTTAAAAAAATAAAGTTTTAAAGAAACTCGTCTCGAGCTTGTTTACTTCTTTTAAGAACGTTTAAACATAGTTATACGTATCGAAAATATATATATGTATATATTTCTAGGGATCGCCTAGGCTCGCGAACCTACTTGATTTTTTTGTATAAAGCTCAATTATTAAATGAGCCCAAACTTAAACTCGAACCGAGATTACCTAGCCAAAAGTACGTTTCGTTTAATCTAAATATACTTATACGACCAATTAGTCTCTAAACATTGATATGTATATATTAGGAGGCAAATGCATGTGCACATTACGATTTCGATTAGAATCTACGACTGTGTTGATAATTAATGTCCAGTATTCCAAGGTACAAGCCCAAAACAATATACGTAGCATTTTTTATTAAAACCTAAAGATTGTAAAAGAAAAGATATATATTAAACTAATTTGCTACTCAGGCCTACTACTCTTTTTAATTTTTCTTGAACTCCACCACCACTGACACATTAGTAAAAAGATAAGTCTTCATCTTTTCATTAGTCTCTTCTCCCATTCTCCGACACTTCTTTTTCCGACCACTTATCTTTTTTTTGGGGCAAAAACCACTATTCAAAACTCACTCAACATGGTGACTGGTCTGTGTTAAGGTAACAGTCTATTTTTTTTCAAAAAAACACTTCTCGGACTCCACTGGTTAAGATAACGATTGGCCAGTTGGGGGAGGCCCAGCACCCGCCTGCCACCCCATTGGCTCCGCCCCTGCATGCACAGGATGAGAGTTATTTGTGTTTTGGTGTTAATGGCGTTTATTAATAGAAAATATGTATTATTTCAGGTGGAAGAGGAGGAACAGCAGAGACGATATGCTGAAGAGATGGGAGATGCAATAAAGTATTTGGAAAATAAAACGCTTGATTTAAAACGGGAGATGGACGTACTTTCTTCACTGGATGAATTGAAATCCTTGAAGGTTTTTGATTGATTTACATTTATGCTTGTTCCTATAAATGTATTTTAGAAATTCATCAATGCATCACGTAATTCAACATGTTTTTATCCACTGCATGTTATATCTTCCAACTTCCGTGTATGTGTATTCGAAATTCTGAAAATAGAATTTTGGATCTGTTTTTGTAGTCAAGGCAAGCTACTGTATGCGTAGATGCAATACTTGAGTTGAAGCCTTGCCACAATCAGCTCCCGTAAAGGTATGGTGAAGAAGCTATCTTTGGATCATAAGTATTATTAATGACAGTGTTTGCCTGTTTATAGGTTTCACTGTTTTTTGATCTTTGTGCAGCAGGAAGGCAAGCTTAAAGAAGAGGACGAAGCACTCGTAAAATCAATTTTCCATGTTAGCTCAACACAGTTGATCCGCAGAATTGATGACGATGAACTTGCTGATCTGACTCCTTCACAAGTTAATTCTAAGGTACCTACGTAGTA
>BQNB010064118.1:0-35436 GCA_026074375.1 Tanacetum coccineum | reverse complement strand
CTTCCTCCACTCATTAAGAGGCTAAATAAGAAGTTCTAACAAAAACCACTTAATTCATATAAAAAAAACAAGCCCTTAGTTTAGACGTTATTTTTTGTAACTTGTGTGATTTTTGATTTTTTGCAACTTATTTACATATAAAGTAAACATTATTTGGAATGTTTTTTTTATCTAATTTGACGGGTAAAATCCGTTGAAAAGGATAAAGCTTTCTACGTACTAGTCAACATTTTAACATAGAATATAGACTAAATGGTTTAATATGCGAGAATAACAGTTGCGATTGAAATACGCAACCGTATGAATAAATTAACTCTTGTTCGAGTGTTAGTTCACCATTTTTAATCCTAAGTATTGACCACTGGTTTCTAAGCAAACATATCCCTTTAGTATAAGTTTAGTTTTTTTTAGCTTTCCTTTAGATAACTTAGTTTGCATTAGTTTATTTTTATAAAAACCAAAACCTATTTTAATCCTAACTATGTACATGGCACATTGAAAAAGTCCACGTACCAAATCGGTACATTTGAAAAAGTTCATTGCTATTGTATGGCCAAAACCCAAATATTAAATATGTCACTTTAGTTTTCTACCGGTATAACAGGTAGCCGGTAAAAGCTGGTTGATGCGGGTTTAGAAAAATAAAAAAGTTGTACAATCTTCCTATGCAGTGTACCTAATCGTTGCAGTGTAGTATAGGCAAGACTCGGGGGGATTGATCGTTCACTAAGGGGAATAGTGAGGTATGTTCAAATTGTATGTTCACTAAGATCGAAAGGTTGAGGGAGGAATATTTTTGTATTTTTATATTCTATAAAAGCAAGTAAAATCTCGGGTTTTGAAAGGGGGTTTTTAAACTAAGCTAAAACTAATCTAAATCTAATCTAAATATGTAGGAAAAGTAAAATTGGCGGGAACTCTTATAGGTAAACAAATGTGCTCACTTAATCATGCACTACTCCCTAGTTGATTCCTCTAATTCGTTGCCCCGTCACCCTCGTTAGTGTAATGTGTAAGTATCCCCCTTAATCAATTGTGAATTGGTCTGTTTCGCGACTATGTGATCACCTAAGCAGGCAGCTCCTGTCCGATGCCTTCCCACCCAATAGTTAAACTACGCGCAATAAATACTTAATTAGCTCTCTAATAGCTCTCCAAAGTTCCATACACAAATTATGAAAATAAAGGGTTTGTATATATAGGAATTGGGTTGTGACGGCGTCACTAGGGTTTTGTGACGTCGTCACCCCGTCGACTTCTTCTTAGGGTTTCTTTGACCGACATAAACTGACGTTGTCAAGAGTAGATGTGACGTCGTCACCTTGCAATTGTGACGCCGTCACCAAGTTCTTGTGACGTCGTCTCCACACACTGAACTGTCACAAAATTGCTCCAAAAATTTACTTTCTAGCCACATTTGACGACGCCGTCAAGATGGTGGTCGCAAGCCTGAAAAGTTATGTTTTTGCCTTATTTTTTCCCGAATCAAGCCCAAGTTACATGCATTCCGTCCAGGTGATTCCTAAATGCTAATTAGACAAAAAAAGGATTTAGTGCAATAATAGAATATATTTGCATGATTTTGGAGGTTAAACGACCTCGAAAAAGTGTATAAAATAACACATCATCAAATATCCGTACACTTGAGATTTGTTTTTCCTCAAGCAAGCTTTTCTACCTAATAAATAGCAAAGTCGGTGGAATTTAGCCTACTAAGTGAAGATAATTTATGGCACAACCGAATGAACCTTGTAATAAAAGCACGGAAATTATATACTAGCACCTCACATACGTATTTGGATTCTCTCTTTCTCTCGAGTGTATAATGAATTATAACAATATTGGAAACGGGAAAATTAGCACTCATTACTTGTCATAACATATAGATTATCATAAGCTTAATAAAAGATCAAACCTCCACCACTTTAGCGTAAGCACCTAGGAAATACTATCAAATAGGTCTTTGCAAGGGTTGTAACGTTAGGTGTAGGGTATGAAAAACACGGTAAGGGATAATAGGGGTATTTTACTAGTGGCAAGTCAATTATTCACAAAATCACATGTAAAAGGCGTTGCTAAGCCAAGACTCGACAAAACTCTAACAATCATACAAAACTCTACATTAAACTTTTTCTTTTGTTTTCTCGACTCTTTTTTAACTTAAACATAAGCATGATGGCAGCCCGTATATTCTATCATATTTTTTTCTTTTTTCTTTTTTTTCTATTTTTTTTCTTTCTCTTTTATTTTATATACACTTTTGTCTTGCCATCATGAGTCTGCTAAAAATAAAACAAATAATATACATAACTCGGGATTTATATTGACACTCCAACACTTGATTTTTTTAATAACTCGATAATAAACTAACTAATGACCCGAAGGAGAAGAATCAACAAACATAGAGTACATTAAGCACGTATGAGGGTAATAAATTGACTTTCTTCCCCATTTCTCCATAAAACTAAAAACAACCATGATTCTCAATCTTCCCAAAACTGTGTACACTAACAAACGACTCTACTTAGCAACCATGTAATCAAGCAAATAATTAACTAGGATTAAACAATTGTGTTCTTAATAATGTACTAAAATGAGTACATACAAGGGGGCTAAGGCGATTTGGGTGTAACATTTGAGTGGAGTGTAAACAATGTTCTTCAATAATAATCTGGAATCCACTGGAAAATCATGAGAAAACGCGTAAAGGATGACTCAGAGGAGTGTATAGGGGTATCTTTCACTAAATGAGTTGTGAAGCAAGGGTGTGGGGGGTTAGTTATATGACCAATGAGATTATCATCAACTTAACAAAGCGTTAGGCTAATAAAAAACAAGGGGTTATCCTAATGCCTCTTATCACATTGTAAATCCTAATCACGGAATGCGATCTCACTAGCTGTCTTGGGAGCATCACTAAAGCCAGTTCTAGAATTCTTACAATACCGTATACACTCTTATAAGCATTAAAGATAAATGGCTTTAATTCTATAGATCTTGCCAGCGAAACTCACATTTTTTGCGGGTAGATTTTTTTAGCGGTAGGGCTTTTTGTGCTAGTCATTACTCCCTACATTTGAGACGCTTTCAAACTACCAGTTCACCGATTTTGTCATAAAAATTAATTTGGGTCAAAATTGCCGTCCTAAACTATGTTTCGATATATTACACATCATTTTAAAGACAAAGCAAATGCAAATGAAAAGATAGTTTATATGGCTTTCATTGCCCTCCTACACTTAACTTGAACATAGTCTCCAATGTTCCAAAAGTACCCGAAAAACTAAAAAGGGAAAATAAATGAAAGGCGAAAGAAACTAATACTCCCCTGGTTTGCTCACTATCAGAGAAGAAACGAGATAAACCGGCTAAATCTTCATCCAAGAATCGTTTAAGTGAAAATTCTAAGAGCTTCTGGACTCTCCTTATCTGATAAAACCTAAAAATCAAATACAAAACAACTATACTCGCATAAAATCGAGGGTGAATGATATACAACCAGATATAATCATAAACTAAAATCCTAATAAAGACAATAAAGATAGAATATTTGTACTAATGTAATCGTTGCTTTATGCAAAAATCTGAAAAATTAAAAAAATATGAAAATTTAACAAAATAAATTTTCAAAAATTCAAAAAACGCGTATTTCTCCTTCTGCTACAGGTCTGACGCCGTCAACTGTCAAGTTTAACCCTGACGCTGTTAGGACCACCTGACAGGTTTTGGGTTTCCATTTTCTGGAAAAATTTCTGCAAAATATCCTATTACTTATTTCTCGAAAAAAATACTACACAAACCACAAAAATGGTTAGTAAAAATATATGACTCAAACAGACAAACAAATAAAACATAAAATGTGCATTAACTTAAAATTATTTATTTTATATGGTTCTTATTAACCCGATGTTTTCCCCTACACTTATCTTATGCAAAATACTTTTGAATGTAATTAAGACGAGGTTAAAACAAAACAAAGCATGATCACATATTAATCAAACATATAAGAACAAATAATAAAAATTAAAACATATGACACTCCTAAAATGCATAAAATTAAAAGATTGGGTTGTCTCCCAATAAGCGCTTTTCTTTATTAACGAATCTTGTAGCTAGACTTATAGTCATACTTCTTACGTGACTCCTTCATCTCTCACACTACTATTTCCATCATTGTTGGTTTTGTATTCGGGTCCTAATTCTAGACATTCCTTATAAAAACCAAATATCTTATTCATCACATAATACACTCCTCTTCTTTTATCATCATCATTCCTAAAGTAGACAGATTGCTTATGTTCTTTCTCTATATTTGACAATGGTCGAAATTGTTCTATCTTATGAGGCATTTGGTAAGCAACTTCATCAACTCCATCGGTGTCCCTATTAATGGATCATAAGTCATATTGGATACCTCAACAAATGGCTCTCCTAACACTACATGTAACAAACAAGGGTCTATAGCCAAGCCAATATCCTTCGCAATCAAGAAATCCGTAATGTTAGTGAAATTTCTTACAAAGATATGCATCCCTCTAATCCTTCCCGTAAAATTGCTTATCTTTCTAGGGTTCTAGGGGGTCTCATCTAGGTTCAAGTTTCCTTTTCATGATCTAGTTGTAATGCCTACGAGTCATGATGTTTACAGAGGAATTGAGATCTATGTAAGCTTTCCACACATGTACGCGCCCTATGTTGCATGGTATTTTATGGTTAAAGATTTCCTCCTACAATGAGTGGACATCTCCTATATAAAAGTAGGCCAGGGTCGTGTAATAGGTACTTATGGTAGGCTAATTCATCTTTGGTTAGGAACTTATCAAAGTACTCGACACCTAATTCCTCTATTTCCTCCTCTTCTTCTATTTCTTCTTCATCTTCTACTCTAACATCTCCAATCTCATATTCCTTGAATAATTCTACAAATCCTACTTCTCCTTCTAAGCAAGAAGGTTCTCTATCAAGAGGTGGGGCAACTAGGTTCAAGGATTCGAGGAGTGTGTTGAACTCTCGAACCTTCCTATTCATGAATGAGTTGGTGATTCAGGTGGTGATGATGGATTCGCGTTCTCTATAGTGAAGAATGGAATAGTCAATGAAAATTCAAAACAAACACACAAAGAAAAGATAGACTAAAAGAAAGCTAACCTAAAAAGAAAATAAAAAACTCACTTGATAGGAATATCGTGAGTAGACGTAAGCTAGATAGAATCTAAAACCTAGTCTATTCCCCATCAGCGGCATCAAAAACTTGATGTGGGTTTTGCAAAACGCATAAGTTTTACAATCCACCTAGGCAGTGTACCTAATCGTTGGAGTGCAGTATATGCAAGACTCGGGGGATTGATCGTTCTCTAGGAGAATAGTGAGGTAGGTTCAAATGTATGTTCACTAATATCTAAAGTTTGCGGGAAGAATATTTGTATATATAGGAATTGGGTTGTGACGGCGTCACTAAGGTTTTGTGACGCTGTCACCTCGTCGACTTCTTCTTAGGGTTTCTTTGACCGACATAAGCTGACGCCGTCAAGAGTAGATTTGACGTCACTACCTTGCAATTGTGAAGTTGTCACCAAGTTCTTGTGACGTCGTCTCCACACATTGAACCGTCACAAAGTTTCTCCCAAACTTCACTTTCTAGCCACATTTGGCGATGCCGTCAGGATGGTGGTCGCAAGCCTGAAAAGTTGTGTTTTTGCCTTGTTTCTTCCCAAATCGAGATCAAGTCACGTACATTCCGTTCAAGTGCTTTCCAAATGCTAATTACAAAAAAAGAAAGGATTTAGTGCAATAATAGAGCATATTTGGATGATTTTGGGGGTTAAATGACCCCAAAAAGTGTATAAATTAACACATCATTACTGGTGAAAATTAACACAAAATAAAAAGGTATACTCTGTATTACATTAAATGGAACAAAATATACTTCACGTACCAAAATGGTACATTTGGTAAAGTACATTGCTATTGTACGACTAAAACCCATTGTTTTATTACACTAACAAAGTAATGAAGTTGGTTGTGGAGAGAAAACTGATGTGATGTTAAAGTGACGGTAGTGAAGTTGGTTGTGGTGCCCTCTATTACGGGTAACCTTATACCAATGAATTCCGCAAGATTTGACTAACAAGGTCAAACCTTACTAATTTTCAAAAAATTACAAGGTTGACTAGCAAAGTCAAATCTTGCGAATTTTTATTAAAATGCTATATTTGTTCTTTTCCTTTAGTTTTCACGCTTAGCACAAAGCATAAAAATTGTATATCTCCATTTTCTCCTTAAGTGGCCTTTTGAATCACCAAATAAGGAGTTTGTATGAAGAAACTATGGCCTCATTACAACATTAGTTTCATCATAGTACACATTAATATGAATTCTTCATTTATGCCTCGTTTCTTTGTTTGATTTTTTGCACGAGCCATCATTTATCAACTTATAACTCTTAATTCACCATCTCATATGTATTCCTTCATCTAGAACCTACATTGGACTTTATTCCCTCAACCCATTTTGCCTTGATCGTTATTTGATATATTTTACTTCATTTCGCATCATTTCCTCAACTTTTTTTTCATAATTTCCTTTGATGCATTCATAGAACCTAAAATCACATAAAAAATCTATTAAGTACCAAAAGTTCATACAAACAATCAATAAATGAGCATAAAAGTGATGATAATGTGTGTAAATATATGTATAAAATGTGCATTTTATAATTTCACATGTGTTATCGTCACTTTAATGCTCATTTATTGGTTGTTTACATAAAATTTTGGGTTTTAACAGATTTATTTTTGATTTTAGGTTCTATGGATGCATTCAAGGAAATTATGTAAGAAAAGTTAAAGAAATGATGCGAAAAAAGTAAAAGATACCAAATAATGATCAAGGCGAAATAGATTGAGGAAATCAAGTCCATTGTAGGTTCTAGATGAAGGAATACGTATGAAATGATGAATTAAGAGTTATAAGTTGATAAATGATGTCCTGTAAGAAATATCAGACGAAGAAACGAAGCACAAATGAAGAATTCATATTAATGTATGATAAAGTTAATGTGTATTGTGGCCATAACTTCATCTTATAAACTCCTTTTTAGGTGATTTAAAAAATCACTTGATAGTGTATCAATATTAATGGCCCAAGCTCATTAATAACACGCTCGGATCAAGCCTAAGACAAGAACCCATCAGCTAATCGCCTAATGGAGCTCCATATACAAACCCAGGGCATGCATGGCCTCGTAACTTACCCCATACGCATGAGTACTCATGTAGGGGACCATTGAGGAAGGTGTGTAATCAAAAGAGGTTTTATGAATCCAAAATAATATTTACAAAGTATACAAAATGCAAGAATCCAAGTGTGGGTAAAAGCAAGCATCTAGGAGCAGAATCTTAAGATAATTGTTAAATCAATCAGTTGTTTAATTTGGTTTTTAATTATAACTAAAGTAGTTTATGAGTACATCTAAGAGCTAGTGGAAGTACTTTGTTTTGGTTTTTACTAAAATCGAATATGTTGTTATACATATTAGAAACGTTTTTTCATCTTAGCGAGATTTTATCCCTTAGCTTGAAATAAAGTTTCTTATGAGTATTTTAGAAAATAAAACATACAACCTTGTAATATATGTTTGATAGGATAAACATATACGGTGAATTACGTCTAATACAATATGAAACATCATTGAGTGAAACTCGAATGATCTATCTCACTTGATGAGATCGAACACATAAATTGAAACCTTAAGTCTATATGAAGGATTCATTTTGTGCATCATATTGTGTATGGGGATAGTTGTATTATTTGCATGAGTGCAAGATGATTTGACAACATTGGTATTGATGTGTCGTTTAGTATAGGTAATTATATTATCAAGTTTTACTATTTATATTTTGCCGACTTTACCTATTAACTAACACTAACGGACAGGGTACCCGATCGATTGTAGGTTCGTTGGTAAGTAGGGTGTCGATCACTAAGAGTAAGCGTTAAAAATTCAGTTTGCTAATATTTTAGTGATATATGTTAGTTCTAATTAATCCTAATTAAACCTAAACTAACGCAAAGAGGGGGGGTTTCAGCTTGAGAGACTGGCACGAGTTTTGGTTTAATCTAAACTAATATGGCAATAAATGAGACAAGTAACACACACAAGCAAATAAATAAATGATAAAGAAGAGGTCAAGCACTTATGCAAGGAAAACGTATTTACCAAGTTTAATTAAATAAGATGTATGAATTGTTTATTTATGTAATGATTATACTACTCTTGTTGGTGGTATATTCATTCTTTAAATAGCGAGGTTATACTTCACCCTAGACTATAGGTTTAGAATTGCAATTAATCATGATCAATTAAACCAACCGCATAAAGGTTACACAGTTAATTATAATCTATCTAGGTGACATATTGGTTCGATATTAAACCTAGTCATCGACGGCTTTAAATTATGCCCAATTGTTATCTATATATTGGTAGTCTATAATCCACTGAACTACCCCAAGGAAACAGAATGTTATTTGTAATCCTAAGATACCTTAGTCTACCACTCACTTAACCAAAGGGTAGAACCAGGATTTTATTGGTAGTCCTATTTGATCTAGATATATAAATAAACTGTATGTAGTATCTATCCCAGACTCTAGTCTACGGCCCAAATAACGATTAGTTACAGCGCTTTGTTTGTAATCCTAGATCCAGTTGAATGAGAGATGAAAACATAATCAAGCAATAAACGGGTATGAAGTGATAAACATAATTAACATGCAACGAAAGAGTAGACAACCAATATAAACAAATCAAAACATCAAATCTTCGTAGACTTGGCTAATACCTATAGGTATTAACCCATAGTCATTGTAACAACACACAATATCATAGACGAACGATTAAAGTAAAGAAAAACGTTACGCTAACCGAAAGCTTATAGCGGAGTATAATGATTACAAGAGTTTTCCTATTGGATTGATGCGCTTGCAGGACCTTCTTGGCTTCTAAAATTATATGAGAATCGTACTTGGTGGCTAAAAGCTATTCTATGCACTTATTGCATCTTAAAACCAAATGTTAGGGTTTTCTTTATATAGGCTCTGAAATCAGGTCGATACGCCGTATTAGAGGGACCCGATACGGCGTATTGAGGGTCTTTAGCGTGGGCTCCATGATTATAATATTTCAGAATAATCTTTAACCGCCACTGAATAAGCCGTATTGAAGTCTTTGGATACGGCATATTGATGGCAAACGCGCTGTGTTCTGAATGTTGACCAAGGTTTCATATACGGCGTATCTGCTGATGTGGATACGGCGTATTCTTCAAAGTCAGGCAATGGTCTTGAATTCGTCTAAGTCTTGGGATACGGAGTATTTGTCTAGAATGATACATCATATTCTTCATATTTAGTGGACTTTCTCGAACTTCTTTGTTTATGATCCAAAACACGCTCTTTTCACCATCTTTTGTCAATTGATCGATAATATCTAAGATTCATACAATAAGCAATTAAGTATCAAATCTTGTATAAAATAATTCAAAATGAGCAATACAGATGGGATAAATGTAACACCCCAAAATCGGCTTTTAAGTATTTATTTACGATAATGCCATAGAATGAGTTTGACTATGCCTTTTATAAGTTTGAAGACGTTATGTGATTGGTTAGTCAACCCAGTAGTCAAATGTCACACCCCGCCAAGGCGGAAACACGAGGCGTAACATCATGGATATCATCACAACACAATGGTGTCAACAATAGAGAATCACTACATGCATAACTAAATATAAAAGACACGATGTGTCATGACAATACCGAAAACAAAAGAACGACATCTTGTATTAATGAAAAAGGGGTCTCATCAATACAAAGACAATGTCTCGCAAACCTATAAAAACTAATAACATTCAAGAATTCATGCAAACAAATACTAGACGAAATCAAATGAGAACTTCTAATTCCATCCTAATGGTCTCTCTAGCCACTTTTATTAACTTCAACACCTTCATAACGCTCACCTGAAAATGATGCTTAAAACGTCAACACAATAGTTGGTGAGAGTCATAGGTTTTTACAACGCCCATACAAAATTTAAATCAATTACTGTGATTATAAAAAAAACATGACAGGACAATTAAGCTGACTATTATACAGGCTAACATGCATTCGTCCAAAACAAACAACCTAGGACGTAACGTGTCACACGATCCAAGTCCCGAAGCACGTCTCACAATCATGGGTAAAATATTACCCAAAGCCACAAAGTCCTAGGTAAGAGTATTACCCGAAGTCACAAAGTCCTAGGTAAGAGTATTACCCGAAGTCACAAAATAATGGGTAGGAACGTTACCCCCGATCCACGATCATAACATTTAGCACATAACATATAATAGCCACATAAAAGTCCATGCGTCGACTAAACCACATAATCACAGTAACTAAAACAATTCAAAATATATTTTGCATCATTTCCATCCTAAGAAACCATAGTAAAATGGGACTATGAAACTCACCTGATGCTCAACTTACTTGACAAGATCTTGCACACACTCTAAACACAACAAACACAAGTTACACTCGGTTAGGCTAAATGCCTAAGTCAAAGTAACAATCACATGATGAACTTTAAACTTTACACTAAGTTTATAATCCTTTATATACATCTCCCAACTCATTTTCATACCCTATATGACCTTACTCATTAACTTCCACTTTTACAGTTTATGGCTGAATTTTGTAGTCACTTTATGACCACAAATAAAATACTAAAACACCTAATTGATGTTCCTCCTTACATTCCCTAGCTACCCAATAAATTGTGAGCTACTGTGATTTTTTAGAAAAAATAATACTAAGCGAAACTATTTTATAAAAATTCATCTTTACAAAGTACTCAGATTCAGATCTGAACGCACACCAAAAAGTTTGACGTCCTTAAAAATACTTAGAAAATGTTTTATCGCTAGCCCTTCGAACTGGAGTTAATAGACACCTAAAATATGACTCACGATTTTTGGATAACCCAAATTTGAAATTTAAGTGGGGGTTTTACTCCCCGAAATCAGACCCAAATCTGACCCGAATTTACTGTTTTGACAACTTTTCTTGCAAAAATTATTTGACTAACTTCCCGACCTCAAAACCTTTCGGGGCCGGACTTTTTAGAAACTAGACTCTCTGAACTTATCAATAGACATAAGATTCATCAAAAATCTCGTTACCAATCATGAGATAACATTCGAACAAGATGACTCAAAATTCTGCTCAACCCTAAATTCAATTCTATCGCGTTCTAACTCTAACCGAATACATCAATATGATCCTAATTAAACCCTAAACACTTCTAATTAAGTTTAACATCATTAATTTACAGATTTTATGAAACCCTAATTTATCCATCACTTTATTGTTACATGAATTAAAAAGAAAATTAAAACAATTAAAGTTTATGAACATACCTAAAACCTTCGATTAATTAACACGAACCACCACTTGAATCTTGAATAAAAAAAATCTTTTTTTTCTCTGCTCGACCAAAAATATAAAAAAATATAAGGATATGGAGATTTGTATTTACTATGAAAAAGAAAGAGGTTTAGATAATTACCAAATTAGAATCCCACTTATACTAAAATTGGTTTTCTCTTTTTTTTTCTTCTTTAAACCTGGGATCCGAACTAACCCCTATTATTTATATTTTTTTTATTTTTTTATTTATTATTATTTAACAAAAACCTTTTAATTTTGTTAGTTTTTATAAAAACCTTTATTTATTTAGACATTCTCTTCTAAAAAAAAACTAGTTTAAATACAAAAAATAAATTGATTTCATACTTATTTCTTAACTTAATAATACTAAAATTTCTAACTAAAATTTTCTAAACTAAATTTTCAATTTCTCGCGAATTCCTAATATCTATATACGTATACATATACATTTAAATACGTCACAATAAATTTACCATCATTTTCATTGTCTCCCAAATGTGAACAACAGAAATACCCAAACCATTAACATAATTCCATCAAAAATAAATAGAATCACATAACCACATAATTACTATAACACATAATGGAACTCAAATCAATACTAACGATTGACTAACTTGCTCAAAGCATAATTGTCACATCAAACTTTAAGTATAAATATTGTGTAAGTGGTTTTAGAAAATACCATGTGTCTCAACTAGGAAGAAATAAACTTAAAAGATTAAGTTGTTAAGTATTAAATAATCTATATAAGTTAATGTGGCCAAATTAGGAGAAAAGAGACTTAAGGGACCATAGTTGCCAAGAGGGCAAACTTGTACCAAATAAATATCTGGAACCTCCATAAAGTTCCAGATTATTAGAGAGTGTTACGTTTATAGGTCGACCCATGGAGAAAGAAAAGAGAGGGAAAAGATGAGAAATTGCTAGTGATAAATTGAAGGTGAATTGAGGTCCCAAATCAAGATATAAGCCTATGCTAATGATCCCTACAAGGTAAGTAATCCTTTAATTAAGTTAATTGAAGAATTATGATTTAGGGTTCATATACTCAAATTGGGGATTTTGGGTAATTGTGGTTCTAAACCAAGAATTAAGGTAATTATGATAATAGGTTAAGCTGTATAATGTAAAAATTAGTAAAATTGGGATTTTTCACCATATGATCAATATATGATCATATGATGTTAAGGAATAAGGAAAGATGTGTTAATGGGTTATATAAACCCATATTATGGTATCTCTTTAATGTGTTAACAATATGTGTGATTATGGCATTAGGATGGAGAGCATTGGATGATGATGATGATGTTGTTGTCAAACTTAGCTTGGATTCAAGGTAAGTAAAATGGTTATAATATGAAATTATATGGAATTGTCATATATGTGTTATCTATAAGAATGTGTTAAGGTGTATGAAGCTTTTGGCTAAAGTAGTGAGATTAAGACTCGATGTAAGGTTAGTTTGGCTTGCCTAGCCAAAGGAGGGGTTAGTCAAGTTATGGACAAGTTAAGGTATGTAAGATTAGGTATGTTATTGTGGATTGATAATTGGATTAAGTGTTCTTGGTTGGGTAATGATGTTGAATATTTTCGGATTTATGTCTATGCGAATGATGCCTATATGTGTAATGATGTATAATTGTATATTATTGCCGTTTTACTTACTAAGCGAAAGCTTACGGTTTATATGTTTAATGTTTTGTAGGTTCAAGCGAAGAAGGTAATGCATGGATTAAGGCATAGGTGTGGAAGTACTTGTCGATATTAGATGCCGAGCTTGAATCAAGGTTGAACCCCCAAAGTGTCCTAATGGTTTTGTAAATGTTAACGTCAAGTGTCAAGTCTTTTGGTTGGAGTCTTATATGTAAATGTATGTGAATGGGTCAAAACAAGGATGTAAATGGGTCAAAACGGGGCATTTGGCAAACCCAGTAAAGTGTGCTTTTGTGGATCATTTTGACCGCGTATGTTATTGAAAATGATCTAATATGTTATGCTAATGATTTTTGGAAAGTCTCGGGTTGTTTTGAGTTATAGAATTCGTTTTCCGGAAAATTATGTCAAGTGTTTAGTTCTTAAAAAGTGCAGGTGGAGACCATACAACCGTATGGTATATGTGCATACGGCCATATGGTCCAAAATATGATTTTGGAACATTATGTGAAGGGGCCATACAGTCGTATGGCATATACCATACAGTCGTATGGCATATACCATACAGCCGTATGGTATAAAACAAAGAATGGCAAATATGATCATATGGCCATACAGCCGTATGGTATTTACTTTTTCTAGATTTTTGTCGTATCTTGTTTTTGTCATAAAATCTAAACCGTAATGAGTTAGAAGTCGTGCCTTATACCGTTGGAAAGCTATTTGAGTCAATTTTTTGTTAATGATACTTTTAAGGGTCAAATGTTAATGTATTTTGATCAGTTTATTAAGAAATGACATAAGGTCATTTCCGGTCATGCGTATGAGCAAAAAGCTTTAATTTTGGTCAAATTTAGAGTCGGGAAAGGGGCGTTTCAATAAATGATGCCAATAATATGACTTTATTTGATGTTATCAAATATCCCTCAACTTGAGTCCTAATTTTCCTCAAGTAGACTTTAGAATTAACTTATGAAAATGTATCCCAAACGAACGTCTAGGATTTTTCCTTTAAGCATTTTTATTCAATCACTAGTGCATAACCAAACACCTCATGAAATAGGAAACGAAATCACTCAAATCACTCAACTAATCTATGTGGTAACATTTAGTAGTTCGCTCAATTGCTCGGTCGTGACGAGTATTCTATCATAAGCTTGGCAAGGATACACATCTCCACCACTAAAGCTAAGGAGTAACCGGTCTAAAAAGGTAAATTGGGTGAATATGATAAGGCTTAAGGGCTGATCATTCTTTTTAATCTCTGTCGATACCAATATTATAGAAAAGGCAACAAAACCACAAATGCACGCCCAAATCCATAACCGCGACACTTGTGATTACTTACTCCCTAACTCGAATAAGCTAAAGAATAGGATTAAGTAAGCTTCACCAATAATACTACACCAACAAGGGCAAAAAAACCACACATACACATTCAAATCCATAAATGAGACACATGTGATTGCTCACTCCCTCATTCGAGTAAACCAAAGGTTAGGATGAAGAATGATATAGGGTAGGGATTAGGCATGGGAAACCTTTATAATTGGTGTAAAATAAAAATAACAAAACAGATAGATTAAGTCCAACCAATAAACAAAAATTGCTAGCTACTTTCCCGACCACAACCTTGAAAAGACACAAATCACCGACTAACTTACGCTTTAACATGGAAACACACGCTTTGTTTGGTAGACACAAATTAAACTCAAAGATGTCTTAATCATCATCCTCAACAATCAATAAAAAAACCTAGTTGGCGTTCCCGTAACAACCAACTCCCAATCATCCATAATATAGTACAACAATAGTGACGATATCTACCACTCGATACAAAAAATACATAGTTGGTTAATTTTGCGACCAACTTCAAATAATATACAACAATACTTTACATCGGTGGTTTATAGCATGTACCAGTGAATAATCGATCATCTCATAAAAAAAATAAACTCGGTTAAGTTTAGATGAACCGATTATCTTACAATCCTCTCCTTTTTCCTCTCTTACATTGTTTTTGAATTTTTTTATTTTTTTTGATTTTTTTAAACAACTAGAAAACGAATAAAGGTGTAAAATTTCACCACTTCACGATCATAATAAATCTGGATAATAATTTCATAACGCTCATGACTCAAAATAAAAATAATAGTGAAAGTAGTAAACACATACAAAATAAAAGAAACTACTTTCACATTCCCATTGCATTATGCAACTCCTGACCTAACCAAAGATAAGAAATACGTACACGAACACATGAAGTACATACTTTTACACAAATGCAACTAGCAACCAACCACAAACTTAATCTATAGGGTAGGCTAAGGTGTAAAGGTGTAACGAAACATATTTTAGTGGTGTAAGAAATGAAAGGAATGGCTCAGCAGGTTTTTCTAGGGGTATCTTACTCTAAAAATAAGAGTAAACAAAAGGGTTTTATACGAGGGTTAACTTACCAGTGTAGTTAGTTAATATCACATAATGTTTGTAAATGGAATAGGCTTTTTGGTTTAATCTTAGAAATTTACCAATCTGGACAAGTTACTCCAATTATAATAATAATACTCATTATGGTGTTCTCGAATAGTATACCAAGCCAAGTTCTAAAGTTTACTACAATCACCAGTACACTCATATATTTGTAGATTTTTTTGGGTAAAATAGGGAAAATGGAATAGGGTTAATCCTTACAATATGGAAATAAGGGTCATGTGTGCGGGTCATGCAACTAATAATCAACAAAAACATGCTAAATTTTTTTAAAATATAAGCATAAATTAGGCATATTCATGTGAAAATAAGGACAAGTAGCGTTCTAATTCTCATCCCCCACTTGAGATATACAATGCCCACGTTGTAAAAATTTAGAATGAAAAACAGAAAATATAAAGAACTAGAACGAAAACTCCCCTGGGATTTGCTCGGTATGATCCTCTATGATGAGTTTATGAGCAATTATGTGTGTTGAAAAAGCGTTTAAATACCAACATAACTACAACACACACAAGATTCCAGATTATATGCATACCACCACTTTCTTCATTCTTGTTTAGTACTTCTCTGTATTAAGATAAAGAAAATCACAGCAACTGTATCTCCTAATAAACGTCGGTTATAATAAGAAAAATGAAAACGATAACTATATAGGAGGGTCGATACGCCGTATCTATAGTGTTGGATATGTTGTATTGAATCATGTATGATAAATAATCCAATACGGGTCAGAGGTCAAATACGCCATATTCAGATTCCTGAATACGCTATATTGACAAGTCAGACAATAAAGTTTTAAAAGTACTGAAAAATAAATAGATAATGTGTCTAGGGTGGTCAATACGCCGTATCCATGGGGTTGGATATGCCGTATCGACATACATGACAGACAGACTCTATACGAAAATTGAAATTACATTCTGAGTTGTCTCCCGACAAGCACTTTTATTTATTAAAGAGTCTTTAAGTTAGACTCCCTTCAGCTCTACTTTGTACGCGTTACAAACTCGAAAACTTTTTCATCCTCTCTATCAATATCACCTTTGTAATATTTATTTAAGCGTTGTCCATTTACTTTGAAACTAAATCCGTTCTTATCGGTAATTTCTACAGCCCCATATGGATATATTGTTTTAACTATATTTGGACCGTACCATTCTGATTTAAGCTTACCTGGGTACATTTTCAAACAAGAATTATATAATAGTACTTTGTTCCCTACCTTAAAATCTTTATCTCCATGAAGTTTAGAATCATGTCATTTCTTAGTTCGTTCTTTGTAAATTCTAGTATTCGCATAAGCCCATTCTCTTAATTCAGCTAACTCATTAAGTTGTATAAAATGATTTTTACTAGCAATTGTTAAGTCCATATTGTATTGTTTTAATGTCCAATACGCTTTATGCTCAATCAACAGATTGAAAACGAAGCAAAAATAGGGACTTTCGGTTAAAATTTGATGACGTTTACGCGTTTTTCAAGATCAAGACGAAGTCGGAAAAATCCACCGAGCATGCTATTAGAAAGAGCACAAAAATTTAAGTCCGACGGTGCATCGCATTCTATTAGCAACGCGCACACGACACATTTATATGGGGCAGACCGGCCCATTACCTATTAAAGCCCAAGATTATTAATACAACTTGTTAAGTCAGACCAAGATAAAAGTTAAAGCTCGGCCCATTTGATAATAGTGTGCAAAGTTCGGCCCAACATGGTTGAAAAGTAAAATTCGGCCCAACAGATAGAAGAGTAATACGAGAAGCCACAAAAGAAAGAAAAAGGATGGAGAATAGAGATAATACGAATTCGCCAACGATTGAATCACCGGCTCTTCTCAATTAATACACTGTGAGGCTGGTGGTCTGCACCATCGCACCCACTATCCATCTTTTGGCGTATGAGAGATATATATAGATCGTTGGCTTCCTCCTCCCTTTTTTAATATTTTTCCATTAAACATCGGGTAAGAGGATGCGTTTGTTAAACACACTGACAAGGCCACGTGCCCTGCTCTCAATGGTGGATCAAATTTATTTCTACTGGCAAGGACACATGGCTATTTTTAATTGGTGGATAGTTTTGGAAGGTTCTATGAGGCTTGTTACCTCATCCCAATGATTTGGATTAAATGCTCATTCCTCGAAACTTCGTGCCCGCTCCTTCCACAAAGATTTTATATATTTTCCCATGCTTCTGGATTTTATTGGATGACTCTTGATTGACGACTCTCCCCTCACCTCAATTTTGTTATAAAAAAAGAAAGATCACGCAGCTCATTGAGGAGGTGTTAGGATATTTTTTTAGTTTGTCACACCATACTCCCCAATCTAAAAAAGTCAAAAATACAAGTCCCCCCCCTCCCCTAGTTTAGAGATGCTCTCATGAACAGCTTTCTCAACTTATTGATATATCTCAACTACCACCACCCCCCCCCCCCCCCCCCTCGTACCCCCCTACTCCCACTATCACAAATCACATAAAAATGGACTTAAATATAATATATATGCATATATTCTATGATGATTGAGCCTAGCTCAGTTGGACTTGGTGAGTCCCTTGAGTATTTACTCGGGACGTCTCGAGTTCAATTTGTGCCTGGCTCTCTCATCTATTATCCACGTCAGCTGCCACGTGGGCACACGTAGCTGACACGTGGCCGACACGTGGCACACCACCGTTGACCGGTGGTCCGGTGGTGGTCTGACGGCGGCTCACGACGGTTGAACGTCGTTGACCACCGTTGACCGTTGTTGACCATCACCGTTGACCATTGTTGACTGGTGGCTCCGGTGGCGGCTGTCCAATAGGATGCTGCCACGTGGCAGCGGCGCCGCCTCTAATGATTACTATGGCAGGTGTACGAGGTACTGTGCAGGTGGCGGCTGGACGAATCACAAGTTGACACGTGGCACATGGCGGCTGTCAAAGGGTTCAGTACGAGGTGCAGGGGGTCAGATATCAGTCCGAGGTTTAGGAAGGGGTCAGTATAAGGTGAGCATTCCCAAGGCTTTTAGATGGACAAGTGGCATGAGTTGATTGGCTCAAAGAGGAATATTGCAGCTGGCAATGATTGGCGTACTCATTAAGCAATAATGAGTCGGTGGGAGCTACGAAATGAGTTTGAGCTCTTATTGGTTGATTACCTGAATGGACGAAAATGCCCCCACACCCCACTTGGGCTATATAACAGACACTCAGCTCTCATTTTTTAGGGTGTTAGGATTTAGTTTTTTTACTCTAAATTTTTAGTGATAGTTTTAGTTGTAGCTTATTTCAAGTTTTGTAAAAGTTTTTTTTAGCTTATTCAAGCTTATTGTAAGAGATCTTTTGAGCTTATTAATGAAATAAAGGTTGGTTTTAAGTGCTTATTTATCTTGGCTTATTCTTTCTTTTTCTTTTCTTTTGCTTATTCGATTAAGCTATTTGGGCTTATTGTTTCCATAGCTTATTTTCGATTCAAGTAAGCTAACCTATAGCTTATTTGGTTGGATTTAAGCTTATATATTCAAATAAGCTTTAGCTTATTCTATTTATTTTCTTTTCCTTTCTTCTAGATTCGAATAAGCAATCCTTTGCTTCTTTCGTTTTCTTTTTTATCTCCTAGCTTCTTATTTTGTATAAGCTTAACTTAGCTTATTTGATTGTAAGCTTTAGGAGTATAGATCTAGCTTTTTATAGCTTATTTCCTATTGTGTAGTTTTTGAATAAGCTACTTATTAGCTTATTCAATTAGCTTATTTCAAGTTTATAGTTGTTTACTTTTTAGTAGCTTAATCAAGTAGCTTATTTTATAGATCTATTCCTTAATATTACTCGTCTCTCGTTCACTTTTATAAGTTGAACACCTTAGTTTCGAGTGGAATTAGATCTATAGCTTATAGTTTAGCTTATTATCTTCTATTATTCATAGCTTATTGTATTGTTTAACTCTTATTTGTCTTATTGTTGATGGATCTTATTCTACACTTAGGCGAGGAGCTTATGGTTCTTATAAACTAGTTTCACTATTAAAGTTCCAAGCTTTTTAAGTTTTTACCTAGCTTATTAGTTAATAAAGCTCAAAACTTTATTAATTAATTAGTGAAATAAAAACTAATAAAGTTTTAAACTTTAAGAGTTTAATTAAGTTTATAAGAGCGGGTGGTTTAATATTCGATTCGGTTCATCATTCGGTTCTATCCTCTTTCTCTTTTCAATACTAGTAGTTTAGATTTATCTAGCTTAAAATGATTATGTTTGCTTATTTGTTGATTAGTATGCTTAGTGAGTAGATTTTATTTATGCTTGTTAAGTGATAAACTGTCTAGTGAATTAAGTGTGATTATAAAATTGGAAATACTGATTAGTGATTTTTATATTACTTAGATTAGTGTTTTGGTTATTCGAGCGGGCAAAAGCCGTTAGAATAATTAGGCATTAACTTAGTAATCGATCTCTTGATAAAAATTATTTTTAATAAAAACCAACGTTGTGAGAAAATGATTTATTTGAAAGGTATTGATTCATCAATAAGGACTCAATTATATAATTAAATCACACTTAAGGATCTAAACATTTCACTTAGCAAGCATATCTTTATATATATATTTCTTCGTTCGATTGCTTTGCTTTTTTTTTGTTAATTAGTATAATCTAGTTTAGTATTATTTTAAATTTAGTTTTAAACCAAAAACAAAAATATTTGGCAATCAAGCATCAAACAAAACGCTTTCGTGAATTTCAAATTCATCTCTCGTTGGGACACGACATCCGGAAGATAAACTATTACTTGTCCTCAAGTAATTTTTATATCTATACGGGATACTTTCTATACTATTACTATTTGATATTTGGGATATATTTTATATACTCTATATTATCGAATCAATTTTTGGCGCCGCAAAATTTTAGCAGAAATCCCTCCACACTTAGAATGGAACATTGGCCTCAATGTTCAAAAATATCGGGTTTTACCCCCACACTTACGAACGAAAAAGGCAAATGCAAAAAATTCCAAGTGTGAAAGGGGAAACAAATATATATATATATATATATATATATATATATATATATATATAAGATCAGGATTGAGGATTCCAAAATAAGCAGAAGATCAAAGACCGGATGATTGGAGGATTGAAAACAAGCACGGGTCTTCACGATCTTAAGGAATCCTGCAAAAACGGTACCACACACCAAAGAAAGAAGCACGCCCCCACACTTGGGCTATAAAATCACACACTTATTTATTAAGAAAATAGAAAAAAGAAAAGACACGGGTTGCCTCCCGAGAAGCGCTTGTTTTTGTGCGAGTCTCTAGCTTGACTCTCCCCATATCATCGTGATATTAGGGACGAAACATGTAGAAGAGCAAATCTCCATCGGACTTTCATCCAAGATGTTTGGATAAACATTGAAGCACATGAAAGTTCCACTCCGATGAGATGCCACCGGTTCTAGAGAATAAAAATGAAAAGCGGAGATGCCGGGGTCAAAAATAGTATCTTCACTCCCAGAGGAGAGGGGAAGAGAAGAATCCACTAGATAGGTGAAATAAGGAAGAAAAATTCAGATAACATATGTGAGAGAAAGATAATAGTGATCCTCAAAGGGTAAGCTCACATATGTTGGAGAAAAAGTTTTCTCATGAATCTCGAGGTCGAAAATTTTAACCATACTCTTCAAATTGTCATTATTAGGTTCATCCTTAAAACTTCTCGGGTCATGATCTAAAAATACTTTGAGAGAGAGATTAGGGATAGTGTCATTTATAAGCAAACTTTCAAGATAGATTATGTCTCCCTCCGAATCATGATAACCATTCTCAATATCCGTAGAAATATCCATATCTAGAAAAGCATCGATCTCATCAATTTCGCCTCCTGGGTCGAAACACTCATCCTCATTAGCATCGGAATGAGGTGTGACTAACAAAGCCAACTCATCAAGGTTAGAAACATAAGGGTCCTTGTTCTCGATGTCCTCTAACACCTCATCAAAAAGAGGATTTACGTTACTAGAGATGTATTCGTCATCGAATTCTAAAAGAGGGTTCGAGTAAATTTTAACATTTTCTTCCGGAACGTCCTCATCGGATAGTGACTCGTCATCACTAGAGGTAAAATCATCATTTGAATCGAAGAGAAGGTTAGAGAAAGTCACGGATTTTTCCTCATAAATGTTAATGGGAGAGAAATCATCACACAAAGATAAATCACAATCACTATCACTCTCGGAAGTATCCTCAGACTCACTTAGGATTGTGACAAGGTCCTCAACACTAAACTTATGATATTCTTACCGATTCCTTTTTCAAGAATATGCTAAGTCCTCATCACCACATATGAGAGAGTCTGGGATCCAAAGTCGGTAAGACGAGTGTGATTTCAATAGACTGAGGAAGTTGTGAAATAATTTCATTCAAAGGAATAGTACTCTCCTCGTCATCATCGTCATCATAGTAAATAGAATTGAAACGTCGCGAAGGCTCAGGAGTATGAGTACTAACATTAGCTGCCTGCTCTAGTTGCCGATGCTCTTTCTTTTTATTAATTTTAATACTCATTCCATTGAATTTTCCCTTAATCTCGTCAATCTTAAATTCACATTCCCTTCTATAACGAATATCTATTCTCTCATTACGATAATCTTTGATCTGAATTTGATTAATCATACTTTTTATTTCATCTAAATATTGCTGCTTTAGATCCTCCATATCTTGGATACTCATTTCTTGAAGAGATGATTGATCGATGGGATACTGTGAGGCTTGGTCAAAACCGGAACAGCTAAAGTAGTTTTGATTCATCGGTTGACACTGAAAACTTTCATGAGGACCCCCACAGTTTTCACAACAAAGATATTGTTGAGGAAAACTAGGTGAATTTTGTGGATAATAATTATCACCAAAGTTTTGATTGTAGCACGGTTCCTACTCATAGACAAGCGGTACCCGTGGTGGACAATCATAACCATAATGAGAATCGTTCCCACATAACTCACATGAGTATGTCTGGGGCTGTGGAGGATGGTTGAAAAAGTTTGGAGGATCATTGAAAGAATTCGGATTTGGATCATAAACGAATGAACTTCCAGCTCCTGAATCGCATATCGAACAAAATCCATTTCTAAGATTATTTCCACACCACTCGCAAGTACACCGTCGACAAAGTAAACCATCTAACGGACCTCCACACCCAAAACAACCACGTTGGTTGAACGAAGACATAAGAATTAAAGAAATAAGGGTATAAAGAAGATAAGAATTAAACGAATCAAGAGGATAAAGGAGAATATTTTTATATTTTTATAAAGATAATAAAAATAAAAATAAAAATAAAAATATTTTTAGAATTTTTTAATATTTAATAATAGAAAAAGGAAAAATAAAAACAAATAAGAGAAAAATATTTTTTTGATTATTATATTTTTAATAAGTAATGAAAAAAACTTTCCGAAGAAAGAACTTCAAGCACAACATCAAACACCAACGTTAGATGTGTAACATCCCTCTCCCCCGCAACGGCGCCAAAAAACTGATTCCTTACCCGAAAGACTAGTCGAGTAATATAATATAAGTAATCACGTCGGATAAAAATTACTTTAGGAAAAGTAATTATCTATCCTCCGGATGTCGTGTCCCAACGAGAGATGAATTTTAAATCCACGAAAGTGTTCCCAATTTAATGCTTGAATATGTTTTAATTTTTGGATTTTTTGATTTAAAAAAATAAAATAATACTAAACTAAATTTTACTAATTAACAAATAAGCAAAGCAATCGAACGAAGATATATATATATATATATAAAGGATATGCTTGCTAAGTGATTCGTTTAGATCCTTAAGTGTAATCAATTTAATTAAGTCCTTATTGATGAACCAATATCTTTCTAACAAATTATCTTCTCACAACGTTGGCTTATATTGAAAAAACAATTTTTTATAAGAAGTCGATTACGAAATTAATGCCTAATTATTCTTACACTTTTGCCCGCTCGAATAACCAAAACAATAATCTAAGTAATATAAAAATCACTAATCAATATTTTTCCTTTTTTTATTAATCACACTTAATTCACTAAACAATTAATCACTTAACAAGCATAAATAAGAATCTACTCACTAAGCATATTAATCAAATAAGCAATTCTAAACATTGTGAACTATTTTAATTCTAAACTAATAGTATTGAAATAGGAAAGAAGGTACAAGCGAATGTCGAGCCGATAACGAAAAGTAACCACTCGATTTAATAAGCTAAAGAAAGTAGTCAAATTCTATCTAGCTTATTAAACCCATAAGCTTCACGCCTCATGAGTTGAACCGAATTCGTCATCACAAAACAATGCAAAGTTAAAGAAAGCCAATAATCCTAACAGTTAACCATTGAATTTACCTAAACCAATTTTTATACCAAACCTTTTCAACTCAAATTCGTTACCAGACAACCTAATTGCAAATTCGTTAAAAAACGATTTACGAAAATCAATACTGAGTATAAGCTAAAAAACGAAAATCAATACTGAGTATAAGCTAAAAATCGAAAATCAATACTGAGTATAAGCTAAAAAACAAAAATCGTTACCAGACAACCCAATTGCAAATTTCAAATGAAAATCAATACTGAGTATAAGCTAAAAAACGATTTACGAAACTATTTTAAACATCCTTTTCTAGAATCAAACCTATTTGCAAATGATCTAAATTACCTTTTAAAACTAGATATAATAAGCCAAATTTATGCTAGACCAAAATAAGCTGAAACTTCAAAATGAATTTATGAACCGTAAGCTACTAATAAGCTAAAAAAACTAAGGGCAATAATCTTATAATCTGAATGAGCTAATAACTAGATCCATTCTATATGAGCTATGCGACATAAGCTATAACAAACATCTCAAAATCGAACACTAATCTTGTAGAGTACGGCAATACATTCAAAATATCAATCCACAAATCTTAAACCAGAAATTACTAAACCTGTTTGATTCATCAACAAATGAGCATCCCGAAAACAAACTTTGATAAATAAACGGTGCGTTACAAATTAAGCATAATCGATTATAAATATAAAACCGAAAACGAAAGAATATATGGGGGTGTGCTTCTATCCTTGTTCTGTTTCGTGGATATCTGTTTTTGCTTGCAGGATTCCCTAAGATCGTGAAGACACGTGCTTGTTTTCAATCCTCTAATCACCCGGTCTTCGATCTTCTGCTTATTTTGGAATCCTCAATCCTGATCATGTATATTTATTATGTTTCCCCTTTCACACTTGGAATTACTAGCATTTGCCTTTTCGGCTTAAGTGTGGGGGTGGCACCCGATATTTTTGAACATTGAGGCCAATGTTTGGTTTTAAGTGTGGGGGGGATTTCTGCCAAAATATGATCTTACATGTGCCTTGCTGTGTCCCTAGTAACCCCGTTTTGACCAAAATTTTAAAAAAATGATATTAAAAAAATGATGATAAAAATATAGAAATAAGTAGGACCCGTAGGCTTGAACTTAGGATATTTTGACTTGACCGAGTGTTGTGCTCTAGCTTTCCCCTTAGCTTTCGAGACTAAGCATTTGCTAAACTTTAAAATTTTGCAAAGAACGAAAAATGATAGAGTTGAATATAAGTTAGATGCTAAGCGTGGAGTAGTGGATCTCTTTAGAGCTCATAGAGGTTAATTGTGGCTTTTTGCTCCCACCAGCTTAATAAACGTTATATAATTGTTAAATAAATAAAGTTGATTTGGTTTTTACAATTTTTAGTTTAAATCCCTTCATAGAGATTCCTTCTGGTGAAAGTAAAGTACGCATTGAGATTCTGTCAGTGTTGTGGGACGCTACCGGGTCTTGTCGGTTAGGACGCCCGATGTCTCAGAAGCTTAAAGACCACAAGACTTGAAATTTGGCTACTATAATAATAATAATAATAATAATGTAATAAACTGAAGCCAAAATAAGACCACTGTTTCTTGTCGGTTAGGACGTCGGATGTTGTAGTCGTTTAAAGGGTAGAAGTAATATTAATAATAATAATTCGAGACTGATAAAAGTTTACTGGCTTTATCGGTTAGGACTCCCTATGTGTTAGTCTTCAAAAAGGTCGAGGGAATACCCGAAGTCGAAATAAGACTACTGGCTCTGTCGGTGACCCAATATCACTTTCACTTCACCATGATGAACAAAAAAATAAGATAGGAGAAAAGGAAGAATTTTAGAGAGAGAAACAAGAGAGAGAAAGTAGAGAGAAGAAAAGAGTGGTTGAATTAACTATGTGAAAATACAAAGTGACCAACACCCTCTCCACACTTAGAGAGGGGTATTTATACTTACACCACATGGGCTTTGTTGGGCCGAATGGTGTTTGACTTGGGCCAGGCTATGGATTACAATGGACCTTAGTCCGGAACTAGTACAAGATTAAATTACGTTTACGAGCCCGTTTACCCTTCTAGCCTATTACAACATATAATTAATTAAAGACCGAAGCTTCCTCGTTGAGTGACCGAGCTTCCTTGTTCGACTTAATATTTTGAGGCTAACAATCTCCCCCGAAGCGAGATCTTGAACTTGTAACGAGATTCCTTGTTTGACTCGATATTTTGAGGCTAACAATCTCCCCCGAAGTTTGGTTTCTGATAGATTCTGAGCTTCCATGTTCACAGTCATAACATGGTCTTGGATTTCTTGAGATTGCTTTGACATTGAGTTCTTGAGTCTTGTTCTTGATCTTTATCTTTGTTGTAGGCTTGTTCCTTCATGTTGTGTGATATTTGATCTTGAGCCTTTTCTTTTTGACTTTGACTTTAATTCTGAGATCATTAAATCTTTTCCTTGTTTGTCTTGTTGTCTTTGCCATCTTGCGATCTTGTGTCTTTGACCAACATGCTCATACTATGCATCATCTTGAAAGCTTGCTAACAATCTCCCTTGACAATCTTTGTCTTGATAATCTTGATATCTTTAAGGAAGATCTTGAATATCAGAGTTTGCGGAAGTCTTTGTATTTAATTCTTGAGCTTTCTTGATTCTTGAATCTTGATGCTTATAGTATGTCTTTGTAGCATGAGCATGAGCATGAGCATGTGGTAATGAATCTGACTCTGCTGGAATAAGGTGTTTCCATCTCCATCTTTATATGAATCCTGAAATAAAATAGTTAGCAATAAAGCGTGTGGACGAATATGGCTTTGTCATTCTCTCGGATTTGGTTGGATTAACCTTTGGTTCTGTGAGGACCAACCTGTGATCAGGTAGATTCAATTTAGAAGAATCTCCTTGACAGGATTTCCAGCTTTAAGCGTAAGATCCTCCAACACTGATGTATTAGATTCACCATGCTAGCTTGTTCTCAATATCGGAACGTCTCAAAGCAGACAGCACGATATGAGTGAATCGGTTAGTTACTTTCTTACCGATTGAGTCGTCAATTCATTTACTGGAACAAGTTTGATTCACATTGAATCGCTTACCATCGTTTTCTTTCCAGATGACACGAGTTTTATTCATATAGAATCTCGCAAGTCACCTACCAAGAGCTTGTTTGATGTTGGCTCAAGCAGGATTTCCATCTTCATGGTGAATACTTAAGTATCACTCGGATGTTCTGGCAAAATCACAAGGATAATGCGTAGGACTCTTGTTAGCAGCTTGTGAACTTATTGGTGTTCAACAAGTGTTTCTCATGGAATGTGTCCTAATGAGATTTATTTTACTGATCTCTTGGCTCTAGACTCGATTAGTGCATTTTGGTTTTAGTACTCGAAGGCTGGAGCAGACTGCCACCTATTCAATATTAACTAACTCGGAGTGAGAAAGTCAATAGATAACTTGTATATCTTCGTGACAAATGAGACAAGTTTCTTTTGAGAGAAACTCGAATGGCTGGGAAAGGTTGTGCATTGCATCACTGGGTCCATGATGTCATTCTTCAATATCAGAATTCATCTTTGTGAAAACCGATAGATTATGTATTGACCCGGTTTCTGCCTAAGGTGTAGGGAGGGCTTCTTTATTTTCACCCTTTATCCATACATTTCTTTTTCATTCTTCAACCCCTTCAATGCTTACCAAGACATCATTACTAACACCTTGTTGTGATTGTTCTAGTGTTAGCTCAATCTTAGTCGGCATTATTCCCTTATACTCATTCATCTCCAATCATACATAAGGACTGCTATTTCTAACTATGGGATATCCTTGGGTAGATCCCTCCGGTTCTGGTTGGATCATATGACTAATACCTAACCTAACCACCTTATGACTTCAGAATCATCGTGAAATTAAGATGTTGTTGGGTATGAGATCGTAACCATAAAACCTTTTCCGAAGAGTATCAAGCACTTTGAGTCGTTTAGATCACTTATTATTTTCTAGATCACATTTTAATTACATTTCTCCCCTTATTTTAAATACTAATTCACTTAGTCTTTGAAATACCATGTGATTTAAAATTTGACTTGAAAATTCTGTGGGGAGAAAATTGTTACAGCATGAGTTATGTGGAACTGTTCTTCTTGCTCCCCCTCAATTTCACATCTATGACACCAATTGAGAGAATAGGATTATGAATTTGTAAATTCCATGTGAAATTGAGTTTGAGCTACTTGTATATGTTTTAACAAAATGAGTGTTTACATATTATTAACATTTTAACATTTTTCATTTGTTTAAACATTTTTGAAATGTTTTAGACACACAAAATAGACATGTGAGTATGTGCCTAAACGCATTAAAACTTGGTTTTAAAAGCTCCCCCTCAAAAATTGATTCACTTATAAAAAATGATTCGACTTTTGAAAGATGCATGAGGAGGGAGTGTCGAACACACAATTTTGAAAGATTTTGAAGAATCTTTTGAGAAATTCTTGAAAAATTGTGTTCAACGTGTTTTGAAAAACCAATGTTACTTGAGCTCGAAAGACTTTGAATGTCTTTTGAATTGACTTTTTGTGTCGGCTCAAGTCCGAGAAGTTGTTATCTTCTCGTTGTGAGGATAAATGTACATGATTGCACACTTTCCTTTATTTGAGGACCGGGTTGTTATCTGTCATTTAATAACAAGCCATTGACTTGAGCTACAAAACTTTGAATGTTTTGTTGAATAGCTCAAGACCGAAAAGATTTCTCTTTTCGTTGTTAAGGATAAATGCACTGAAGCGTACATTTTCCTTTTCTTTGAAGAACGGGTTATTATCTGACATTTAATAATAAACCATTAAGAAAAATAGAAATGACATGTTTTAAAAGCATTTGAAACAACCCGATGTGTCAGTTGTTTAAAGGACCGAGGGCTAATAATGTTGCAATAATAATAATAATAAAGCCAAATTTCGACTCCGGAGTTATCTAAATAAAGCCTCCGTCTCTGGACTCGTAGTTGAGTTGTTTCGGATGAAATAAAAAGGATAACCCCTAAATCATGCGAAATTAGAACCTTAATGTGGACCTTATTCTCAGCATATCGTCTCTTTAGGAAAGGATTTCAAACTAACTGTGGTTTAAACCAGTCTCCTTTATAATAATAAGGCCTTAATATATTTAAATAAGTGATCTCGATTCACATTATAGTTTTTCGAATAAAATCCTTAGAGGAAATTAGGAAAAAGGGAGCGAAAAGTAGATGCGTTTACACAATTAACATTTATGAGTAGTGTTAGCGTCTAATCTTATATTTAACTGTGATGTCGTTTTAAGCTTGGTTTGGGGATTGTGAAAATCAAGGATGACGAACTCCCGTTCTTAAAGCCTTTTAAATAATTTTAAATAATTTTTATCTTAATTTTTATCTATTATTGAATAAAGTGGTTAAAACGGGGGCGTTTTCAAAATAAATAATTTTTGAACCTTCTTAATAGACCTTTTCTGTTCTTGTTTGATTGTGAGGGGTCATAAGTTAGGGGTTTCCGGGCGTGTTTTATAAACATTTCGTATGGGACCAACAATGGCTAAGTGTGGGAGAATTTGATGTGTGCTTAAACACACATCATTTATACCCCAAAAATCACTATAAACAGACTAATAACACTAATATATGAATAAATATGTTGCAAATATGTTTGTATTGTGTTTTATGTCTTACAGGTACAAAGGATTGAAAACAAAGCAAAAACAGTAATTTTCGGTTGACTTTTGATGACGTTTTCACGTTTATCGAGGTTCAAACGAACCCGTTAAATTCCTATGATCACACCATTGGAAAGAGCACGAAATTACAAGTCCAACGGTACCGGACTTTTATATTTGAACCTTTTGTATTTGAACCTTTCATGCCAATTTGAACCTTTTAGTTAATTTAAAACCTAAACCAACCAAAAATGGACTTAAATATAATATTTATGCATATATTCTATGATGATTGAGCCTAGCTCAGTTGGACTTGGTGAGTCCCTTGAGTATTTACTCGGGACGTCTCGAGTTCGATTCGTGCCTGGCTCTCTCGTCTATTATCCACGTCAGCTGCTACGTGGGCTGACACGTGGCCGACACATAGCAATCCGTCCCGGCCAGAACACTGTTTCGGCAATCGTTGACCGGTGGTGGTTCGGTGGTGGTCCGACGATGGTCTGGCGGTGGCTCACGGCGGTTGACCGTCGTTGACCACCGTTGACCGTCGTTGACCATCACCGTTAACCACTGTTGACTGGTGGCTCCGGTGGCGGCTGTCCAATAGGATGCTGCCATGTGGCAGCGGCGCCGCCTCTAATGATTACTATGGCAGGTGTACGAGGTACTGTGCAGGTGGCGGCTAGACGAATCACAAGTTGACACGTGGCACATGGCGGCTGTCAGAGGGTTCAGTACGAGGTGTAGGGGGTCAGATATCACTCCGAGGTTCAGGAAGGGGTCAGTACAAGGTGAGCATTCCCGAGGCTTCTAGATGGACAGGTGGCATGAGTTGATTGGCTCAAAGAGCAATATTGCAGGTGGCAATGATTGGCGTACTCATTAAGCAATAATGAGTCGGTGGGAGCTACAAAATGACAAAAATACCCCTAGATCTGGAGCTCTTATTGGTTGATTACCTGAATGGACGAAAATGCCCCCACACCCCACTTGGGCTATATAACAAACGCTTAGCTCTCATTTTTTGGGGTGTTAGGATTTAGTTTTTTTACTCTAAATTTTTAGTGATAGTTTTAGTTGTAGCTTATTTCAAGTTTTGTAAAAGTTTTTTTTAGCATATTCAAGCTTATTGTAAGAGATCTTTTGAGCTTATTAATGAAATGAAGGTTGGTTTTTAAGTGCTTATTTATCTTGGCTTATTCTTTCTTTTTCTTTTCTTTTGCTTATTCGATTAAGCTCTTTGGGCTTATTGTTTGCATAGCTTATTTTCGGTTCAAGTAAGCTAACCTATAGCTTATTTGATTGGATTTAAGCTCATATATTCAAATAAGATTTAGCTTATTCTATTTATTTTCTTTTCCTTTCTTCTAGATTCGAATAAGCAATCCTTTGCTTATTTCGTTTTCTTTTTTATCTTCTAGCTTCTTATTTCGTATAAGCTTAACTTAGCTTATTCGATTAGCTTATTTCAAGTTTATAGTTGTTTACTTTTTAGTAGCTTAATCAAGTAGCTTATTTTATAGATCTATTCCTTAATATTACTCGTCTCTCGTTCACTTTTATATGTTGAACACCTTAGTTTCGAGTGGAATTAGATCTATAGTTTATAGTCTAGCTTATTATCTTCTATTATTCATAGCTTATTGTATTGTTTAACTCTTATTTGTCTTATTGTTGATGGATCTTATTCTACACTTAGGCGAGGAGCTTATGGTTTTTATAAACTAGTTTCATTATTAAAGTTCCAAGCTTTTTAAGTTTTTACCTAGCTTATTAGTTAATAAAGCTCAAAACTTTATTAATTAATTAGTGAAATAAAAACTAATAAAGTTTTAAACTTTAAGAGTTTAATTAAGTTTATAAGAACGGGTGGTTTAATATTCGATTCGGTTCATCATTCGGTTCTATCCTCTTTCTCTTTTCAATACTAGTAGTTTAGATTTATCTAGCTTAAAATGATTATGTTTGCCTATTTGTTGATTAGTATGCTTAGTGAGTAGATTTTATTTATGCTTGTTAAGTGATAAATTGTCTAGTGAATTAGTGTGATTATAAAATTAGAAATATTGATTAGTGATTTTTATATTACTTAGATTAGTGTTTTGGTTATTAGAGCGGGCAAAAGCCGTTAGAATAATTAGGGATTAACTTAGTAATCTAGCCTTGACATCATTCTTCTTGTTGGTCTTTTCTTCAGCAGTTACGGGTACTGACATCTTTGTAACAGAAGTACCATTCTCTTGTTCTGTTTGTGGTACAGATACCCATGAGTTACCATTCTCTATGACCTCCTATAGAACATAGTCTTGTACCTGGAAGTATTGCTTGATTCTTATCACCCACATCTCATACTCACCAAGTTTGAGTATGGGTAGCTTAGCAGTAGTACTACTCTATGCAGATTCAAATTCCATGACTTCTAGATCAAAGTTTCTCAAAGCAAAGCTCTGATACCACTTGTTGATCCCAATCCTTGATCGATTCCTTAGGTTGTCTAAGGTTAAATTACCTTGGATAAATCCAAAATAACTTGTTGTAGAAACTTTGTATGTATACTAAAGTGTATGCGGAATCTACACCTTAATACCTAGAAGTATTATGAATAAAACAGTAATCATGAATAAACAAAGATATAACCAAACGCTCTAATATTATTAGATCAATAATACGAGTACTCTTCACTAGTACTAGGGTTTACAACCTTGAAGCTTTTCTAAATCGACTTGACAACTATGAAAAATGTATCTCAACTAATGCCCTAAGACCTTCTTTTATAGACTAAGGAGTCCTAGTCGGCTTACAATACATTCCTAAGATATCATAATCTTTTCTAAACATAAACATAATCTCTTAAACAAATACATTATACATATCTTGTACAAAAATATCTCAATACTTATCTTCACAAGTATTCTTGTTCTCTAAACAATCTTTATCTCTTTAAATCGTCTTTATCCTCTATTAGTAAGTCTTCTAGCAGTTGTAATCCAACAACATAAACTTTTGTACCAGCAGTACTAATAAACATGAGCTGTAGTAACATTAGTACTAGCAGTACTAATATATACTCACAGTAGTAACATGTATTAGCAGTTTTAACATTACTACTAGCAGCACTAACTACTTAGCTTATATTTCAGTCTCCAACTCTGAGCAGTCTTAACTTCAACTAACAGTAGTAACTTTATACTAACAGTACTAAATTATACTAACAGTAGTAACTAGCAGTGGTAACTTTATACTACCAATACTAACTACTTAGCATAATTTACATTATGTACCTAAGCAGTAGTAACTCTAAGAATCCTTGAAGTCTTTTAAGTCCCAACAAAGTGTCTCCAAGATTACACTGCAACATTCAAATTTACAACCAATGATGTAGCTAACTCAACATTACGGTGTAACATGGGCGACAAGGTTACGCCGTAACATACTTTTATGCCTAGAAGATTAGATTATTACGTAGCAAGGTTACGGCGTAACATCCCATAAGGATTATGTCGTAAACCTTTCAAAGCCTATAAATAGAGCCCTCTTCTGGCTCATTCAGTATCACTCACCACCACCACTTCACATACAGTTCTAAGGGGTGAACCAAACCCCTAAGGTTCAAAGCATTTCATCTGAAGGTACAAGGGAGAAGCCACTAGCACACTTATTGTATTTAATCATTCATTTCATTCTTTTTAAGAAATATGATGATTCAATCCATGTCTTTATTCATTAATTCTTGCATTGCTGTTACTATGAGTGGCTAAGCACTCCTAGTGCTGGCATAGCCATGTAGTTACTATTGTTGTGATTATGATTTCCTGTTTAATTGAGGTTCTATTAGATATCCTTATAGCCTTTCATTGATCCTCATGTTTTGGTAGTATAGAGGGTGGCTTAGATCTTATTAATCCTGATATTAGACTTACCATGTTGAGCCTAGGATTAGTAGGGTACTAGGGTAGCTTGACATATATCCCTAGTGCAGGAATTAACCAGATTACCGCCTTTATCACATTAAATACTTATAAAGCATGGGAACTCTTTCAGAGGGGTTTAATAATCGGTTTAGATTATAGATTGGTCTTATGGGTAGTTGGGGTTCAACCACTGTAAGCTTGGATGCCCTGCTTGTGTGATCGTAAGGGAATATGGGATCGCAGATTAAGCATAGGACATACCTTAAATGAAAATTCAGGTCTGTCAAATTTAGAACCACTAATGGAACTTATAATTGAACATTGCACAGGAAAATGTAATCATAACATTGGTAATGAAATGGTTAGGCTAGCACACCTTTCTCCTTGAATTCTTCTATCTATTTACTTTATTGCATTTACTTTCTGTAGTTTTTATAAATCATTCAAAATCATTTTCAATCGTGACAATAATCAAATTAAGCTATTAAACTTTAGCTCTTGGGACGACCTCGGATTTACCAAGCTACCGCACTATATACGACTGGGTTCTCTGCCTGTTAGTGCGTGTATCGGTAAACGAGTTTTATAAATTTAAAACTTAGTAAAATTATATTCAAAGCAAAATACCCATCAAGTTTTTGACGCTGCTGCTGAGGAGCTAAAAGATAGTTTTAATTTTACCCTCTTTCTCGAACATGACTAGGAGTTGCAACGCAAAGGTGTTCACTCCTTTCGCTAACCCCGAAAGGCAATTTTGGAGCAAAAAAGATATCACGTCCATTGCAGTCCATAATATTTATTCCTTCTATGAATCTAAATCATTAGAATCAAATAGAAAGATATAACTGATATCGACATCGAAACACTTACGTTGGAACAATATCTATCTCTAAATCGTAATAACTCACAAGTAGGAGTAAAGTGACCCGAGATTAAAAAAGCATCATTTTTGATATAAAAAGTCAACTGTTAAGGGAATTGCGTGAGAACACCTTCTCTAGAGGAAAGACTAAAGATGCTATGGAACACTTACAAAAAATCTTAGAGATCGCCAGTTTATTCAACACACCTGGGATTTCAGGAAATGACATAATGCTACGAATTTTCCCCCTTACTCTTACAGGAGCTGCCAAGAGGTGGTTGGGCATAACTCCATCTAATTTACTTAAAACCTAGGACAAGTTAAAACAAGTATTCATCCAAAGATTCTGTCCACCTTCAGTAACCTTCAAACAAATAGGAGAAATTCATAATTTTTGGCAAGAAGAAGGCGAAACCCTATACCAGACATGGGAAAGATTTAATGAACTCCTCTTTAAGTGCCCATTTCATGATCTAAATAACTATCAAAACGTAAATACTTTATACAAAGGCCTTAGCACTCACACACATCAAATCTTGGATTCTCGTGGCTTAATTATAGGGTTAACTACTATTGAAGCTTTGGAGTCAATTCAAGAGAAAGTAGACCACTCGCATAGATGGCACAAGGAGGAAAGTGATAAGAAAACTTCAAATAAATCTGTTAGTACTATCACTGAAAAACTTAAGATTCTAAATCATGATATGAATAAGCTTAGGGAAGTCATCCATAAAATCAACCGAAAACCCAATATGAAGTTCCGTCACAAAGAAGTAAAAAGTATGAAAAAACATCAGAGATTCACCTACCCCTTAGATAATCTAAAAGAAACACTCGAATAATTTCTAAAGGAATCTTGTAAGAAGCAAAATATATTGGATGAATGAATGCAAAACTGTTAGATATGAGTAAAAGACTCGATCACCCCGTATATTTATTGTTTATAATAGTTTGTAGTTTAATAGTTAATCGTATG
>BQNB010064117.1:7205-35436 GCA_026074375.1 Tanacetum coccineum | reverse complement strand
ACGAGGACGTATCATATGCTTAAGATATATGCTAAAACTAGGGATGAGCAAAAGAGCCAAAGAACCGGATTGAAACCAAGAATCAGACCGGAACCAAGAAGAACAGAACCGCAACCAGAACCACCGGTTTCGCTTTCGGTTCTTGAGTTTGAGATTTTTCTATTCTTGGGTCGGTTCGGTTCCACCGGTTCTCGGTTCCAGAATCACATACCCAAATATTCTAAAATTATGTAATTTTTACGATACTTAAATTAGGGGCAATTAATCCTAAATTAGGTGCAATTAATCCTAAAATTATGTATATTTTTCCATATCTAAATTAAGGATAATTAATCTTAAATTATACTTACCATAAAAAACCCTAGTAGCCAAACACCTTAAACCTTAAGCTTTAATCCATTAGAATCATTTTGCCTGACTTGCATTACATTTGTTTAGTAAACATCATAAGTTTTTATTGCTAAGTAGCATTCTTCTTTGATTTTAGATTTCAAAAGTGCATGCTCGAATAAGCTGCAAAGATGGCGTCTTTTTTGTTATTGATTTTCACAGCGAACAAGGAACCTGGATCATAATTTGGTTCTCGGATCCATCGGTTCCGGTTCCAGACCCATGCTCATCCCTAGCTAAAACTCCATAAAATGCCTCCAATCTTATCCCATAAATACCTTACACCACATAGCGAACAGACAATGCATTTACGTAAAATGAAGTCCACAAAGATTACATGACCTGCATTTGTTATTGTCTTGTGAAAATATTCATGATACTACTTACATGTTGGCTTAAATTAGGTAATGGAATTCAGAATTTGAAATTCTTAGTGTAGATACGTTATTGCCTCTCAGTGAGAAGAATATGGTTATATGTGACTAACCAAGTCCAGTAACATACTAAGTAAAATTGTTCTACTCTTATTGATTATATAAGTTGTACTCTTTTTGAAGAAACCAGATTTTTTTATACATTATCTCCCTCTCACCATAACCTGTTTTATTTTTTTTTGAAAAATAGTTAACTAACCGATATATTGCATGCTTTTGTAGGTAGTGATGCTCAAATAAACGAATCTAATTGAATGCCTATATACATATGACAGTGAATATGAGCTGCAAAGCTAGTATAAACTTCAAATGGATCAAATATCTTAATGCAGGTGTGTACGTCTCATTAAAACTCATACTAATTTGTGTTCATGGTGCATCTCTAAATTTATATTGTTTCTTGGTCCTTTTTATGGTGTTCTAGTAGATGTAATAGGGTTTTTTCTTGGGAGTATTGGTTAAAAAACCCCTATCTTATTTCTTTGTAATGTCTTTCTAGCTCCTTGCTAGTTTTTTTAATAAAGTTGCCGTTCAATTAAAAAAAAAAGATAATTCACCGCAAGAATAACCTCTCCTATGTTGTACCTTGAAACATCACCTTAAATCAGTCTAAATTTAAAATGAGACATAATAACTTGGTCAAATCCAGAACTTGCTTGGTTTCAAAAAATCCAAACTTACATAAATCTCATCAATGAAACAGTTTGCTTGCATTAGACATTATAAATGTGTCTTTATTGAGGTGGTTCAAATTGGCATAAGCTCAAGTTTTGAGCTCCAATGAATTATAATTTCATCAATAATTTCAACTTTTGTTAAAAATGTATAAATATTTGTTTTTTAATCTTTGAAATGTAAAGAATTTTATATGCATTTGAATGAATAAGTTATAAGGTTTATGAACCTTACAGTCAATCTATTCCAGTTGGATTGTAGTAGTTTATGGTGTTAGTGCATTGTCTATATTTCCTTATAATAAGAGTATACATAATGGAACTTTTATGATATCTATATATTTAAGGTCTGATGTTAGTTGTCTTTGTTACACTGTAACAAAAACATTGGAGCCATTAACTTTTGATGCACATTGCTTTTACATATACATCATGTTACTTTTGGTTTATAAATTTATAGAGTATTAACTAGTTCTTGGAAGGTTTTAAAAACTATCAATATTGAGTTTACAACTGTATTATAAGATGTAGACTCCAAAACTCCAATGATAGTTGGCATTTGTCAAATAGTTGCAACCAGACAAGTTTCGCAATAGCTGACTTCTATGATATCTTGATTCCTAAACCAAATAAGTGAACATAAATACGTCATATTATTCGCGTATAATATAAAAAAAATCTTTTGAAATTTGAAAACTCTTGAAATTATAGTCTCATTTGGTAAACATATAGTTCAGGGACTGATGTTGCCAATTCTTATTGTTGTTTTAGAGTTATATGAAGTTTGGGCTGAGTTTGAAGCTTTTGAAGAGTTGAGGGTGTAAGCTGCCAAGTCTTGGATTCTCATTGATATATAAGCTGGAGCCCCGCTCCTATTCTCTCACTTTTCTAGAAACCCTAGTTTGATTTAGATCATCTTGATCTTGTTATCTTTTCAGTTGTAATAGAACAATAATCAATATAGATTATTGATCCACACCTGAATAGTAGTGGTGGATAATTTGATTTGTTGGTTTTCTGATTGAGATCAGTTGTAGTTGTTGTTCTTATATACTCAAATTGAGATTTGAGTATTTTTTGTTAATAAGATTCATAATTTCTTCATGGTATCAGTGCCAGGTTGCTCTGAAATCGGTTTATAAAAAATTAGGGTTTCATAAAATTTAGAGGTTTTTCAAATTTAATCAATCAGTTTTCAATTAAAACTGTTTTTTGGTTAGATTTGTGGTTTAATTGCATAGATCTGTTGGTTTCTTGTATAAGCCCTAATTTTAAAAGTTAGGGTTTCGGTTTGATCTTTAAAGATCTGCTCTCTCTGCTATTTTCTTGTGATTAAATTAGTTTAATTACTGGTTTTGGAAGTTTTGGGTTTGATTTGCTCTAATTTGAGGAATTAGGGTTTTGTGGATCTTGGTGATTGGGTGTGGTTTGTTGCTGATTAATCTGCTAGCCTTCTTGACTAAGTGAATCAAGAAGATAGTCGGTTTGGTATTGATTTCCGCTGCATATCATTTAAAGCTCTGTAACACCTCTTTATCTCTCTTTTATTAGTGTTAATTGAGTTTGTCTGCCCTTGATCTGCCACCTTTAGTGGTATGAAAGCCTAAGAACTTTTTTCTTTCTCTTTTTGTTTATATGTTTATTTGTGATTGTTGCTTGCTTCTTGTTTTCATCATGTCTGTTCATAATTCTGAGAATAGTAATGATGATGTTGCTGACAATGTTACCTTGATTAGTAAAATGGATATTAGTGACCCATTACACTTGCATCCTAATGATACTACTGCTCTAACTGTTGTTTCAATAAAACTAAAAGGAACTGAAAATTATCAAGTATGGTCATGTGCTATGCTTTTGGCTTTAAAAGGAAAGAATAAGATTGGTTTTATTAATGGTTCTTGTAAAAGATCTAATACAGATGAGGTTTTTGGTAAACAGTGGGATAGGGTGAATGCAATTGTTTTGGGTTAGATTTTGAATTCAATATCCAAGGAACTTTTCTTGGGTCAAATTTTTTCAAAAAGGGATAAATATGTTTGGGAGGAATTAAAAGAAACATATGACAAGGTTGATGGGTCAATAATGTTTGGTCTTGATAACCAAATTAATACTCTTAAACAGAATGGCTCTTCTATTGCTGATTATTATCATAAGTTGAATGCATTATGGAAACAGTATGATGCTATGATTGAATTGCCTAAATGTGTTTGCAATGCTTCTGAAGGTTTTAAGAAACATAATCAGTTGTTGAAATTAATGCAATTAGGCTTAGATGATTCTTATATGAAAATTAGAAGCTCTATTTTGACTAGAGAAGTTTTGCCTGATATGAGAAGTACTTATGCTACCATTTCTAGTGAGGAGTCTCACAGAGTTGTTGTTGGTCTGCTTTTATGTCTAATGTGCATAATAGCCAAAATTTTCAGAGAACTAATTAGAATTTTAGTACTGGACCTCCAAGACCTAATAATTTGAATAATAATAAACAAGGTGGGGGTTTTGGTTTGAATAATAATAGGCAAGGTGGGGGTTCTGGTTTGGTGTGTTAGAACTGTGGTTTTAAAGGTCATACTATTGATAGATATTTTAAAATCATTGGATACCCTGCTGATTTTGGAAAGAAAAAATCTGGTCAAAGTTTTAAGAAACAAAATGTTTCTAATAATTCTTTTGGGAAAAGTTCATCTTCTGGATTTACAGATGAACAAATAGCTACTCTTATTTCTCTCATCAAAGACAATAAAGTTGAAAAATATGTGCATGTACTTATTTTAATAACAGTTCTATTTTTCATAAAAAATGATTTTTTTGTTCTAATACTAATTTTAAACCTAAACTTGTTAGTAATGGTAAAATTTTTGATTCAAGGGCAAATCAACATATGACATACACAGATAAGGAATTAGATAATGTTTTTGACATTTCCCATCGTAAGATTAAAGTAGGCCATCCTAATAGGATTGAGGCCTATATTTTTAAGCTTAGAAATCTCAGATTATCTAATGGCTTAACGTTGTATGATGTGATGGTTATACCTGAGTATTGTGTCACCTTGATTTCTGTTCATAAACTGGTTAAGGAAAACAAGGTAATTGTTGCCTTTGATGAGAATAGATGTTATTTCTTGAATCAGGATTTGAATCTGAAAAATGTTTTGGGGATCGGTGATCAGTGTAAAGGATTGTACTACTATAATGGCCAAGGTATTAGAAGTAATAATAGTACCCTTAGATATCAATGTTTGCTATCTCAGCATGATTGGCACTACAGACTAGGTCATCCTGCAGACCTTGTTCTAAATGTTATTAAAGATTCCTTGCCAATTGATAAAAAGGATAATACTGTTTGTTGTGAAATTTTTCAAAGGGCTAAACAAACTAGAGAATCTTTTCCTTTAAGTGATCATATTTCTAAAAGGTTGGGTGATCTTGTTCATTTACATTTATAGGGGCCTTATAAGGTGACTAGTTCTGAGGGATTCAGGTATTTTTTGACTGTTGTGGATGATTACACTAGAGCAGTTTAGGTATACTTGATTAAATCTAAAGATGAGGTTCCTCACTTCATATCTGTTTTCTATAATTTGATTGAAAATCAATTTAAAAGGAAAATTAAAGTTTTTAGAAGTGATAATGGTACTGAATTTATTAATCAAACTATAACTAAACTATGTTCTGATAAAGGAATTATCCATCAAACTTCTTTTGTGTATACTCCACAACAAAATGGGATTGCTGAAAGGAAACATAGACATCTTTTAAATGTTGTTAGATCCCTTATGTTTCAGGGGAAATACCTTTAAAGATGTGGACTGAGTGTGTTCTAACTGCTACTTATCTTATTAACAGACTCCCTTCTTCTGTACTAAATGGAAAGTCTCCTTATGAAATAATATATAAAAAATGTCCTACTCTCTCTCACTTAAGAGTGTTTGGCTGCTTGTGTTTTGCTACCATTGTCAACAATAATGACAAGTTTAGTAGTAGATCTGAGAAATGTATTATGATATGATATTCTAATTTTAAAAAAGGATATAGGTTATATAGTCTTGATAAACATCAGTTCATTTTTTCAAGAGATGTTAAGTTTTTTGAGAATATATTTCCTTTCAAGGATTCTGAGGTTGAAAAAAATGATTCTGCAAATGTTTTTTAAGATATTAATCATATAAAAAATTTTGATATTGAATATCCTGAGATACCCAATAATGATGAGAGAGTAGCTAATGATCTGAATAATGGTAAGAGTGATAGTAGCAGCTCTTCTATGCCTGGTAGAAATACTAACACTAGTGATTTTCCAGTTGATTCTAAAAATGATGCTGATAGCAGTGATAATTTAGTTGCCACACAGAATGAGGAGGTTGCCACACTTGATGAAAATGATTTTAACAAGGGTAACTTGGATCAAAATCCAAGCTCATCTCAAGGTGTTCAAAATGTTAGAAGGTCTTCAAGACAACGTGTTTTTCCAAGGAATTATAATGATTTTGTTGTTGAGTCAAAAGTTAAATATAGGCTTGAGAAATATGTTGGTTATTCAAAACTTAATTCTAATTTTTTTTTGTTTTGTAACTCAACTTAATAAAACCAGAGAACTTAAAACTTATTTTGAAGCTTCTAAATATTCTCATAGACTAATGCTATGAATCAAGAAATAGATGCTTTACTTAGAAATGATACTTGGGAATTGGTTGAATTACATGAAGGTAGAAAAGCCATTGGAAGTAAATGGATCTATAAGATCAAGTTTAGGTCTATTGGTGAGATAGATAGATATAAAGCTAGATTGGTTGCTCAAGGTTTTGGGAAAAAGGAAGGAATTGACTATGAGGAAATTTTTTCTCCTATTGTCAAAATGGTGAGTGTTAGATGTTTGTTGAATATTGTTGTGTCTATGTCATGGCCTGTTTTCCAACTTGATATGAATAATGCTTTCTTATATGATGATTTAGAGGAGGTTGTTTATATGAAACCTCCTGAAGGATATTTTCCTTCTGACAATAAGGTTTGTAGACTTAAAAAATATGTATATGATTTAAAACTGGCTCCTAGACAATGGAATGCTAAGTTGAATTCAACTTTGATTGAAAATGGTTTGAGTCAAAGTAAGTCTGATTATTCTTTGTATACCAAGTCTGATAAAGAAGTTTTTCTTGCTTTACTAGTTTATGTGAATGATATTATCATTCTTGGTAATAGTAGTTCTGAGATTGAGAAGTTTAAAGTTTATCTTAAGTCTAAGTTTATGATAAAAGACTTAGAAAAACTTAAGTATTTTCTTAAAATTGTAGTAATTGATATTGATAAAGGTATTTGCCTTAATCAAAGGAAATATGTTCTTGACCTTTTGTCTAAGTATGGTATGCTTGCATGTAAACCTGCTAAAACTCCTCTTATGTCTAAGCTTATCATTTCTAATGAGAGTTATGAGAATGATCCTTTACTTGATAATATTACTGATTATTAAAGGTTGATGGGAAAACTGATTTACTTGACTAATACTAGACCTGATATTTCTTATGTTGTGCATTGTTTAAGTCAGTTTATGCATTCTCCTTTGTCTTCTCATCTTAAGATTGCATTTAAGATATTAAGATATCCTAAGAGTTGTCCAGGTTTGGGAATTCATATTGCAAGAACACCTGGTATGTTTCTTAAGGCTTATTCTGATGCTGATTGGGCTAAGTGTACTGTTACAAGAAAATCAGTTACAGGGTATTGTGTGTTTCTTAATAATTCTCCTGTTTCTTGGAAAAGTAAGAAACAAAACACTCTCTCTAAGTCTTCAACTGAAGCAGAGTATAGAGCTCTAGCTTCGGTAACCAGTGAAGTGATTTGGATCTTGAAAATTTTAAAAGATTTACAAATTGAAAAACTTTTACCAGTTTCACTTCACTATGATAGTAATTTAGCTATTAAGATAGATGTCAATATAGTTTTTCATGAAAGAACAAAACATCTTGAAATTGACTTACATTTTGTAAGAGAAAATATTTTAAAAGGTGTCGTTAAAACTGTTAAAGTGGATACTGCAAATCAAATTGCAGATATCCTTACTAAAGGATTGGATACAGTTCAACATTTGGAGTTGGTTAAAATGCTTGGTATGTATGATGTTTACCAGGTTGAGACTAAGGGGGGATATTAAAAGTATAGTCTCAATTTAGTAAACATAAAAGATGAGGGGCTTATTGTGTTTTTTGTTATCTTTCAGTTTAAGCTTGTAAGAAGGTTTGGCTGATTATGAACAAAGACCTAAAGATGAAGGGTTGATGCTGCCAAGTGTTGATAGTTATAAGTCGGTGGTCAAGATGCTATAAAAGCTGTTCTCTCCAGCTTTGACCTTCACTTTTCTAGACTTACCTCTATCTCTCTCTAAAATCGTTCCTCTCTCTCTCAAAAGTTGTAAACCCTAGTTTGATTAGATCATCTTGATCTTGTTATCTTTTCAGTTGTAATAGAACAATAATCAATATAGATTATTGATCCACACCTGAATAGTAGTGATGATAGTTTGATTGTTGATTTTCTGATTGAGATCAGTTGTGATTATTGTTCTTGTATACTCAAATTGAGATTTGAGTAGTTTTTGTTAATAAAATTCATATTTTCATTCGCATCCACCATGTCTCACGTAATGGAATTCATTTGAAAGGTTAGTGACTTAGTGTAATGTTTAACAAAATTAACTAGTTTTAATGTCCGTGCATGTACGGGGCTTAGACATTATGTTTTTAAAAAAATATATATAATTTTTATTTTTTCTGCTTTATAAGTTATAGATAGAGTATTATCGAAATCATATGAAGAGAATAGATTTATTAATTTTCTCCTCGTTATATTCGAGCAATTGACTTTCACTTTCGAAAACATGTCAATAAAATAAATACTTTTTTAAAAATTTAATTGTTAGAATTTTAGTACATATTAAACCAAAAGAAAAGAAAATATAATTTCTTCTAAACCCATCAATGAATAGCTAGAAAACCTTTTGTTTTCTTTATTTACGATAATTTATGTGATTCGGTGTTTTTCTATTTGGTTGTACAACATGATTTTATGCCGACAATGAAAAATCCATTAAAAAGTCTTCGGCTAGATTTGGATGTGATTAAATGATGTTAAATCTTTGTTGGAAGTAAGAATTGTTTGCGTTTGTTGTATTTTAAAATATAACCTCTAGGGGTATAAAGTTTAATAGGGTATTTGTTTATTTTTTAAAGTTATAATAAAATTTATAAATTATAAATTTACACTTAACTCCATATAATTTATTTAAAATTAAACCACTAAAGTTTTATTAATTACCTCATCTCTTTTCAAGTTTTCGTTTTCACAAATTTGACACATGTGTTTTTTTCTCCATCAGATTTCTCCACCAAAATTTTTAATTTGGACCAAATTGCTTCAATTTTGACTTTTTATTGACCAATCAGATAGCACGATTTTGCCTAGATAGCAAAATATGGTGATTGGTCCAATTTTTTAATTCATAAAATTCAGTTTGATAGAAAATAATTATTTTATTATATAAAAGATTAGTACTTATCGATGCAAATGTTATTTTAACACCAAACACATGCACACTCTTCACTTAACGCATTTGGTCCAAGACGGGAATTTAACTTTCACTACTTGAGTGATATATAAAATTTAAGCTATGCCAGATATACATTGCTGCGACGCTACAACTGTGTGCAGGGGCGGAGCCAGGATTTTACGTTAAGGGAAGCCGAAATTTTTAATAGTAGCGATGTAGTTCGAACTAATTTGACAAAGCCCCTTTTGGTTACATAGATTACTATCACTTCTTTACTGTTGTGGTTCAACATTTCCTTTATTTATATACTTTTAGAACTATAATCTTCCAATCTATCCAATCTATTAATAGAATACCTTTCTATATTTTGAGATAAATAAAGTTTATATAAACACTTACGGAACAAAAGGAAAAAATATAATTGAGAACAAGAAAAGCCAAATGTTGAAACTTGAAACTATGCAAGAGTACTCTCACCCATTTTATATTTATAAAGTACGTATAGTAGTTGTACTATTTCATTTTTTATTGCACTAAAAAATTAAGAAGTTGTATTATCAAGAAAAAAAGTCGTCTTCTCCATCTATACTTCCTCTTTCTCATACCTTATGACCTACAACTTTCAGCATCGGCTTTCAGATTCGGTTTATTCCTAGTGGTATTATATTCACAACACCATTTTCATCACAAATTAACGATTCACTACACCAAAAACCTCTAGAGCCGGCCCTGTATTGGGAGGGGCCAATTATTGATATTCCTAATACTTTAAACTTTCGGGCTACATTGTAGTAGGCTTGTTGAGCTAGTTGGGGGAGGCCTAGCACCCGCTAGTCACCCCATCCCCTCCGCCCCTGGCTGTGTGCTGTACATGTAAAATGCTAGGCGTGCCGTACTGGCGTGTAAACTTAGGTTTTACCGAGGCATGTGATTGTCATGGTTAATTATAATATACACTGTCTATATCTAATAATCAACACATCTTGGGAAATCCTGAAAAAGTTTCACACTTGCAAAATATGTAGATTAGAGACATTGATATATTTTTCTACACTTTTAAGGTAGGAATTTATTCACACATGTTTTAGAATTAATCAAAATCTTGAAAATATAATCATTCAAGGTTCGTTAGTAAAGACCTTTAACATTTGCCTCACATTTTTAATGTCGAGTCTTAGAATCAATGTGTGAACTTTCCATTCTTCACAATACATCTTTTTATAGATATTTTGGAGATGATTTTTCAATATTCTCAACTTAAGTATATCTGGTTATTAATTGATTTGTTGTGGTCAGTCATTTAACGTACTCTTATATGATTCAATGGAATGGTGAATAGCTAAAATGTTATTATTGCTAGATGTGAAGAGTTGGCTATCGGAACTAAGAGGAATGGACATGCCAGAGAGTTTCGCTTGGTCATACAAGAGGTTCTTTTTGTTCCTGTTTTTTTTTTAATTCAAATTAACAAACTCGGAAGCTTATACAATCCGCATGAAGCCTTTGTGTAATTAGTTGGCCAAAAGGTCGGAAAACCATGGTTACCAAGAGGAGAAAAAAAGTTACAATTGTACTGGCATACAAATTACAAATCACAGTCGCTCTATAAATTGTCCGATAATGTTTTTATTTATAAGGCTCATATAACTTTTTTCCATGATCAAGCTTTCAGTTAAATTAGAATAAGACTTATAAGTAAAACACCACCATTTTGTTGTGTTGAAATTCCTTTTTGTTTATGAAAATGCTAACATTGTGATTCTGTTTATCATAATGTCGCTGTAAAATTTTTAGTTTTTAACTTAAGTCTTACAAGATGTGATTTGTCGTTCATGTAAAATCATTCACAGATTATACAAAGGATCATATGTTTGGCAAGACCTATTGGATGAAGACCTCATTACCCCAATATGTGACAATGAATATGTTCTAAAAGGATCAGAAATCTCCTCAAAACATCTAACAATGGTACATTTCTTTGCAACTTATTTGAATCATATCTTGTTCAATGTCAAAATACTTTTGCCCCTAAACTGAAGTTTTTGTATTGGATTTGTTGTTTTAGGTGTGAGTGCATATGGCGAAAAAGAAGTCTTTGAGCTAGAAAAGTCGTCGCGTTTTGAAGTCAATTTAGAAGATCCAAAATATCGTTCACCTGAAAAATAATATGCTCTGGATTTCTCAACAAATACGTCCATTTAAATCGAAGAATCGTCATTTGGTTCCAATGTTACAACGGACGACAAAGCTGGAGTTATAATAAAGAATCAAGAAAAGTGGCAATCAAAGTGTAAACAGTTATTTCAAGGCTCCATTACCAACTTATTCGCTTGGAGAATCAGGTCGTTTATCAAGCTCACGAGCATTACATATGTTTCGGAACTGGTTTACTTGTGGGACTAATGACACCCACGAAAAGGCAGTAGTGGTCATCAACAAAAGGAAAGGTGTTAGAACTTCTACTGTAAGTTCGGTTTCTGAAAAGACCAGGGAAGAAAATAATATGGGACCAACATATAAAGAACAGAAGTTTAGAGGCTTTGAGAAAAGCTACGATGGAAAAAGTGGATCAAAGAAAAGCAAGAATGAGTCCCGTAACTATAAAACCTCTGTAGCCGCGTATAAGCCTGTCAATGGCCCCAATTGCGCGTAAGTTCAATTCTTAGTTTCTGGAGTGTATTACAGTTTGACTTTTAAGGTCAAATGTGCATGTTCTGATTTTGAAATTTACAATAAATCATTAGGAATTTTATAACGAATATGTAAATCCGTCAACAATTAATTTAAAAAAGATAGATGAATATGAACATGGTGTTAAAGATGTAACATATACCATACTATTATGATTAGAAAACATGTATGTTAGACTAATGAAAGTCAAACTGTACTATGTGCTGCATATGATCAATAAAGTTACATTATTCATAACTGTGAGATTGCATAAATGAGTTGTATTTATTATTATTAATTAGTACATTTGTATCAAGAAAACTTTTGTTATGGTATTGCAGGTAATGTGGAGGCAATTCAATCCAGAGAAGCTTCATAAGCACATGCAATACTGAGGAATGAAGGCTTTTGCGAAGTCTGCCAATTCAAGGCCTAAACAAAAGATATCGACACCTTCTGCTGCGCCTATCGGAACATTTTTACTTGAAAAATAATCAGACATTTGCAATCAGTTTTTTAATTTGTTTATATAGCTTTCCCTTTTAGGACACTGTTTATAATAGTACTTATAGAAACAACACTTGTGTAAGATGAAAGAAAGCATGTGCATAAATAATTACTACCTGAACTATGTTTGTCAACTTTTGAATTTTTTAAATTTGCTAAAAGATGAATCTTGAAGCCAATCAATATAAGGCTGGTCACGATTGTACTTTTAACTGCCACATCAGTTTTCTCTCTCCGGCGACCTACAAACGAACTTTTGCCACTACAAGGCGACCTTCAATTTTTTTTTTTCATTTTCAATTTTTTAACAACAAATTTAAATTTCATTAAAATTTAAAAACATTACATAAATAATAAAAAACATTACATAATAATTCAAATAAAATTAAAACATTACAATAATAAAATGACTAAACTATTATTAATTTGCATTATTCCAAATGTGTTCTACTAAATCGGCTTTTAGGCTTAGATGACCCGTTCTGCTGATTATCTCCTGAGTAACTTCATTTTCATCATCCGAAGAGGAGAAAAAATATAGATCGGAAGACATTGTGTAGTTTGAATGTGTGTAGAGAGAATAATTGTTTGAAGTTGTGAAAAAATTGGTGAAATAAGTGGGTATTTATAGTGATAAATTATTTAAATTTAAAAGGTTAAAAAAGTTTTTTTTTTATATATAAAGTAAATTACACAGTTTTTTTTTTTGGCTTTTTCCTTGCAACGACAACGGTGGTTTGGCCGATACATTTGCTCAAAATTCGTCGACGACCGATTGACCCACAATGGTGGCGACCGACGGCGACCGACTCGGTCGACCAACCATAGTGGGCAGCCTAAGGTCAGAACAATCAAATTACTCATCTGAGAATTATGACAGTAAGCTTATAGATCCAAATCACTAAACACATGTCATTCAACTCAACCTTTCCGATATCGATGAACTACTTCAGTCAACTTTTAACATTCTCAAGTCTGAAATTGCTAAGACTACTCAAAAGAAATGTTATCAGATCATAAGCTTGAGTTGTGAACTCATTGTGCAAAAGAAAATGAAACAATGCTAAAATCTCTGTAAATCTTCACCATTCCTAGTGGTTAAATAAAGAGCTTAGTTCCATACATTTTCTCCAACAAATGTAAACAAAAGCTACCATCATTAGTCTAACCTACAAATCTTAGCATTAGTTTTGGTTAAAAACGCAATTTGCGAAACCCTGACACTTCCTTGATGATGTGAAATGATATATTTGCCCATCATCACAGTTAACAACCTATGATTTCAGACCTTTAGTCAGTAGTCTTCTGTATCTTGAGCTAAACTACTTGGCTGCTTTCTGCACATGATCAAGCAAAAACCTATATAATTTCTTCCTCAAATTTTCCACATTTTCTTCCCCACGAACAGAATCATCAAGCCACTTGGTAACCCTTTTAAGTTGTCCCAAAAGACTAACCGCAACTCCTGAATCTTCTCCTTTTGTCAGTCCAAACCCCTTGTTCAATGATACCTCTAAGTAATTTAAAAACCATTTACGCGATGTCAAAAGCAGTTTGTCAGCTAAGTTAGCAGTGTCCTTTAAACCGCTTCCTTTTGACCATTCTACCCTCTTGGGACTTTCCTTTTTAGGGATGGGGACAGCACGTCGTACTCTTGGAGTAACCGATTCTTGGGTTTTTGGGCTTCTCTTGTTTTCAGGTAACCGGTTCTCCAACTGAACTTTTTCTGAAGCTTTATCAAGCAAAACATGGTATTTTCCCTCGCTATGTTGAACATGTGTTTTCTCTTCCATCATTAATAAGGTAAATTTTGCAAGGTTAGTTCCTAAAGCAGTTTGTGCCGACAATGCACTATTACTAGGATGAACTTTTGTTTTATCAACAGTTGACTTTGAGTCAATTAAAGTGTTAACTACAGCAGCTGATGTTTCATGTTTCTGATAGAAATTCAAGAATTGTTCAACAAGAGGCTTTTTAGAGCTCTCAGCAAGTTCACATATTTCAGCAAACACACTGCATAGAAAGAAAACGTAACAAGTTATATGATGATGATGATTGAGAAGTGTAAACGTCACAGAATTGCATAATCATACACGACATGCGAGATGACAAGGGAGCTTCTACCTCATGCTTTTAAGGATGTTCTCCATGGCTGAAGTTTCTTCTAATGCATGTACAGCAGATGAAAATCCATGATTCCTACGACAAATAGCTTCCTGAAAGCGATCATATTTTGAATAAACATTGGCTCAAGGAAGTATCAAATAAATAATCAAACTATAAAACAGGTTTGAGCCTCAAACACTTTTTTTATTACATTTAAGAATATGTTTCTTTTAAATTGATACAAAACCAAAAGCTTTGGGTAATTTCCAGCCTGTTTGACCTGTTCAACCCATTCGGACATGTTCCAGTATCAACTAAAATTTTTATCTACACCTTTTGAGCTAAAAATACAACCCAGGTCAACCCATACATAAGTAAATGGGTCGAAATTTCCAACTCTATTGAATAACCTTTCAATAACTAACAACTAGAATACCTTTCCAAGTTCACGGATTGTTGATGAAACAGAATCCCATGAACTGTTTGAATCAGACCATGTTCTAGCACTGATAGACACTTGGGTAAGGTGGCCTGGTACAGGAATGCTATCAAAAGATGTTTTCAAGTCTTTTTTGAGAGGCTTGCTTATCAGCTTCTCAGAGACAATGACATTCTTGTTTCTAAGAGGTGCCAGATTCAAATTAGGCGGGTTTAGAACAAAATCCTTCACTGAAGAAGCCTTCTTAACCGAGCGAAGCTGAAAACGCATGGACAAATCATACTACAATCAGAACATGATATTAAATATATAAGACCAAGAAGCCATATTGTATGTCCCTCATCCAATGAATATTTGCAATGTTTTCCATTCTCAGATAATTCCCATTTTGAGACATCTCAGTAAACTAGGTTTTTTTTTCGGCATTCACATTGTACTTAATCATTGACAGTATAGAGTTTGTCCACAAGATTCTCGTACTATATATATTGGAAGAGTTTAATTTAGATAAGTGATTATATTCAATTACTTGCTTTAAAGTTTAAGCATATAAACTACAATAACAACTGATTGTAACTCCTTTAAAAATTGATATTAACAGTTGATGAGCTTCATGGTAATCAACAAAGTAAAAAATTTCCACTACAATGATGACGAAGCACTTAATAGGCTAAAACCACTTGACTAACCTTCGTATTATCCTATGATTTGAAGATATTGTAAACTGAAAACAGAAAAGGTATGGAAATGCAATAGATTAGCAGATCACTACAGATGCGTTAGATGGGTAATTTATTAATCCTTTTAAATACTTACATCAGTGTATTAGTTTAACAGTTCGGAAAAACAGAGACGTGGCAGAGATATAGATTTGAGTTTAAGCAAACAACTTCTAAATAGAAAGAATGATAAACTACCATTTCCGATTATTGTATTTAAAAACTAATGTCTAAACAGTTGAGAAAAATTATAAAGAAGGATCTGATTTGCAAACATATATAAACACCTAAGCAATTGTCAAAATTATTGTCCTCCATACACATGTTTGACTTTTCATGCCAAAAAAAATTAGCTCTAGCATCAATATTGAGGTAATACTTCATATTTGAGCCCCAATACAAAATCTAATGTGGGCAAATTACAAAATCTAATGCGGCCGACAAATATATATCTAAAAGATACTATGAGTTACTAACATGAGTTTCAACAAACAATATCAATCTAGTAGACCAGAAAGTCAACATTGATATTAATAGTTACTAACATATTAACAACCAAAATCAATGCTATAAATTTTCCTCTACATTTTACACAAATTAATATCAGACTTATATTGGTAGCTCAATGTCGGGTTGGTAACAGATCGGTCCGAAGTCAGATATTGAACTAAACTCAAACTTTTGGACTAATAACATACCGGAGTAGAACAAAGTGGCGATGATGGCTCCACAACTTTAGTAACATTTGACCCAGACCTCAAGTGTTTCACATTAGGGGGTTTTAGAACAAAATCCTTTACTGAAGAAGCCGCCTTAACCGAGCGAACCTGAAAAGGTAATGGAATTTCGTACTACAATCAGCACTTGATATTAAGTAGATAAAACCAAGAAGCATAATTTTATGCCCCGCGTCAATGAATATTTGCAATGTTTTTCATTCTCGGATTTCATGTAATAGTTATTATTCCCATTTTGAGACATCTAAGTAAACTCAGTCTTTTTGGGCATTCACATTGTTTTTTTTTTTTTGAAAAGCTTAAATATATAAAAAAAAGGGCACCAAGAAGGAGCCAAACACTATACAAACATGGAGAAAGAAGGAGAGAACCAAAGAAGCAACCAAAACGACAAAAAACCAAAGCTACCCACTATCTAACAAGGAACGGGGGGAAGAAATCCAATAGTTCCAGTTCAAGGAGAGGCGTTTACATCTTGCTGCAATCCATAACATTGATAACCTCTGGATAGAAGGGAAAATATCTTCAACTTTAACATCGGTTAAAGAAGTAACTGGAGCATTGACAACTTTGTTCCTCCATTTCCAAATGGCCCATAAAGCACATTGAAAAACGCCATGAAGAATTTTCGAGAGGAAGTGATGATTAGGAAGACCAATGGCACCCAATGAAATATCCGCAATGGAGAAGGAAGGGAAAGAGACCGGGCGGTCGAGACCCCACCACGCCCATATCTTGCACCACACAGAAGAGACGAGAGGGCAAGATATGAGGCAATGGTCGAGCGTTTCCTCCACCGAATCACAAAATGGGCAAAGAACCGAATCCAAAGAAATCCTTCTCAAAACCAAATTTGGTCTAGTAGGCAACCTATTTAAGGAAGCCCTCCAAACACAAATGTTCACCTTACGAGGGATTAATCTGTTCCAAGTGTGGTGTTGACCAAGATGACAGTCCGCAAGCAACTTTACTTGTATACTAGCTGATAAATTACAAACTTTAAACTTCCCAGATGCGTCTCCATTCCAAACCCATTTATCTTCACCAAGCGAAAGAGAAAAGTTGTTTAAACGCGATAATAAGGAAGCAAGATCATCAGTAGCTCTACCTCTCAAAGGAATTCGCCAAGCCCAATTTCCAATCCAACTGCCATTAGACAAAACCCACCTGTCACTAACCTTACAATCTTGAAAAGACTCTAGAGCAAAGAGCCTAGGGAAAGCATCCATAAGGCGGGAACCATCAGGCCACCAAGCATCCTTCCAAAATGATGTAGATAAGCCATTTGAGACCTTGAGGTTAAAAGAGTTTTTAAAAGAAAAGTCGATACGTTCGATATTGGAGATGACTTTAACAATGTCACACCAAACGCCATGGCCACTGAGAGAAGTTGGAGATGAAGAAAAACCACCATCACCTCCATAAAAATTACAAATAACTTTCCTCCACAGGGCATCTTTTTCTGATATAAAACGCCATTTCCATTTGCCTAAGAGAGCAAGATTTTTGGCGAGTAAACTACCAACACCTAACCCTCCAAATTCAGGACTAGCAAGGATAGAATCCCATTTAACCCAGCTAATACCACGGTGATCATCTTTAAAACCCCAAAAGAATCGGCTACAAAGAGATTCAATATACTTGATGACTTTCAAAGGAGCTTTAAAAAGGGACAAAAAATAGATGGGAATACTACCAAGGACCGATTTTAAAAGCGTAAGACGACCACCGATAGAGAGAGACTTTGCCTTCCAAGCTGTGAGTCTGTTTCGAACCTTAAAGTGTGGAGTTCTGTCCACACATTGTTATAAATTGCTAAAAGTGTGGAGTTCTGTCCACACGATTCTCCAAGCGGGTGTCTTTAGATACTCATATCAGTGTATTAGTTTAAAAATGTGACTAGCAGATTACAAAATCTGATGTGAATATATCTCAAAGATGCTAAGGCCCCAGATGAGTTTCAAATATAAATTAGAGTAAACTGCAAAAATCATCCCTGTGGTTTGTACTTTTTGACACTAATCATCCCTAACCGATACTATTGGCACTAATCATCCCCGAGTGATGAAACGTTCGGCAAAAATCATCCTTGTGTGTTTTAAATGACATAATTACCCTCCATATGTTTAAAACACACGGATGATTTTTGCAATTTACTAAATAAACTAATGTTACAATTATTATTATTATTATTATTATTATTATTATTTAATTCTATTATATTTAATTGTAATTTACTTATTTTATTATTATTATTATTTATTATAAATCACTTTATTAGAAATTTAAGGGATTTATAAAAAATTATTGGGAAGCCGAGATATTATCTAGGCCCCCACTCCTTGATGTGTGTGTTTATCGCCTTTGACACAAACCATGATGGCTGATTGATGCGGCACAACGTAAACGTGTGAAGGGGAAACAAAATCAGCCATCCTGGTTTGTGTCAAAGGCGGAAGCCCCAGTCAGATAAACACACACATCAAGGAGTGGCGGCCTAGATGATATCTCGGCTTCCTAATAATTTTTTGTAAAATAAAATAAGTAAATTACAAATAAAGTGATTTATAATAATAATAATAATAATAATAATAATAATAATAATAATAATGAAGTGATGTTTATAAAAAATAAAAATAATAATAATAATAATTGTAACATTAGTTTTTTTTAGTAAATTGCAAAAATCATCCCTGTGGTTTAAACATATGGAGGGTAATTATGTCATTTAAAACACACAAGGATGATTTTTGCCGAACGTTTCATCACTCGGGGATGATTAGTGCCAATAGTATCGGTTAGGGATGATTAGTGCCAAAAAGTACAAACCACAGGGATGATTTTTGCAGTTTACTCTATAAATTATCAATTTAGGATTCTAGAAGACCAAAAAAGTCAATATCAATTGTGTTACTTCAACATATTAACAGCTAATGAACCTACAAACCGAGCCAAACTTTTTTAATAAACTGGAATCGAGAACGTATTGACTATAATATTGTAGGATAACTCTTATACAGGTTTGGTCCTATATATTAAGGTGTCTTTGTGTATCTCTAAACACTTATGAATAACACAGTTACCCAGCATACCAAACTTGTAGGGATAATAGTTTAATGTCGGTTTCGTACCAAATTGGTCCCAAATCAGAACAATACTAGACTAAAACTTTTGGACTAGTGACATACGGGAGTAGAACAAAGTGGAAGTGACGACTCCACAACTTTACTATTATCCGACGCGGACCTCAGGTGTTTCAAATTAGGATGTTTTAGAATGAAATCCTTCACTGAAGAAGCCTTCTTAACTGAGCGAACCTGAAATAGTAAATGAAAATTTTATGCTACAAAGTACAAGCAGAACTTGATATCAAACATCATCGTGAGCTAATGCTTCACGGTTGATTTCCAACATTGTTCTATACTTCTATGATTCTATTTCTATCTCACCTCATCATGATCAGCAAATGCTCATATGGATGTTAAAATTGTCTTCTGAATTTGTTCCATGTTAGTTTGCTCATTTCCATAGTATTATACTATTCACATTCTTTTAATTTTTTTTTAGAGTAAACTACAAAAATCATCCCTGTGGTTTATAGTTTGTGGCACTAATCATCCTTAACCGATACTATTGGCACTAATCATCCCTGAGTGGCAAATGTTCAGCAAAAATCATCCTTATTGGGGATGATTTTTGCAAAAAGTTTAACAAAAAGTTTTGCAAAAATCATCCTCTAGGGATGATTTTTGCCGAACGTTTCACCACTGAGGGATGATTAGTGTCAATAGTATCGGCTAGGGATGATTAGTGCGACAAACTACAAACCACAGGGATGATTTTAGCAGTTTACTCTTTTTTTTAATAGCAATATACTAACTAAGCGCAAAAAACACAAACAAAGGCATCCACTTTGTCAAGGCGATTATAAGAAGTGGACCCACAATGAAAACAAGAACAAAAAAAAAACAACTAAAAACTAAAAACCACATGGAAGACAACAGCCAAACAACCTAAAACATTTACAATGGGGCAAAAATCTCTTAAAACCATGTCTGTCCCACCCAAACCATTTCCATGACGCAAAAAGGAGCCAAAAAATATGCAGTAGCAGGCATGAATCTGGTACTTGCCAAAACAGAAAACAAACCATAAAAACCAGCCTGCACCTTACTCCAAACACCCAAGAAAGTAGCCCACATACCAGCCAAACACCCTAAATAATCAGCACAGCACCCTAAAATTGCAGACCTATGGGTCAACCCAACCCAATCCCACCTGCATAAAGTATTACTCATTTCGACCCATACAAATTTTGACCCATTATCCCATCAAAGGAAAAGCAGAACATATAGAATATCATTGGTGATATGAGTTTAATTCTTTACTTGTTATTTAACCATAAACCACTTATTGTCAAAGTATGGCAACTACATTTCTTTAGCAAAATTCATTGAAACTAGAGCAAAATGATGAAACTGTTGCGGCAGTTAGACTTTGAGAGTGCGATAATAGATAGAAGCCGTTACGAGGATACCATTGTTTTCTAGAATAACTAATCAACCATTTAAATAATTTGTTGTATATGGTAAAAAATGGAAAATTTGTGGGGGTTGAATAAATGAGGGATGTGCTCCTGTTTCTTTTCGGTCGCTAGGCAGGGCCGGTCCTGAGCTTTTGAATGCCTTGGGCGAGATTCACAAAATATGCCCCCTGTATATATAGCAAGGCTCGATTTTAAGTTTTTAGAAAATGATCGTGTCGGTTCAGTGTTCTTAGATAACTAAAATGAGAAATAATATTTTATGATTAACATCATTTTCATAATATAATTATTTTTTTAACATAACCAGTCTTAGCATTATCATTATGTTATACATTAATACAAACATATGTTTTTGGAAGTATCCATCTTTAGCAGATTTGGGACTTAATTCTCCGCTATTCTACACGTTGTACCCAATTTGGAATTTGTTATATGTTTCTTCTTTTCAAAAAATCCGTATTGAATTGCAAAAAAGACCGAGCAAGAAGAGAAGGCTCTAAGGTATAACTTAAGTATATCTTCTACATATTTTGCATGTTTTAGAATCTTTAATAAATTGGCCCTAATAAATATTTGGAAAACTCCTATGCAGGAAAAAAGAAAGACTGTTGAAATCCACTTTGGATAGAAGAAGGGTATAAAGAGTGAAAAAAAAAAAACAAGTTAAAGAATATTGTATTTGGAGTAAAGAAGTGTGTCATGTTTTTTACTTGATATGATTGTTTAATTTTATGATTGTTTTACAATGAGGCTTAATCGGTGTCGTCACAACAACATTCAAAAAATAATGAAAAGTTTAACTTTTATCAAAAAATAAGTCCGGTACAACGCACGGGTCCAAATGCCTCGTATACCTTACACAGAACATCTTGTCTTCCACGAAGTTAAACTAATTCAGTTTAGTTGTGGATGCCATGACAAAATCATTTAATTCTATATAAACCCAACCTCTGGTGAAAGACTTCACTCCAACTCATTCATTCCCCTTGTTTCTTGCACAAAGCACCACAATGACAACTACAAACCACACTTCACTCATTTGTTTGGTTTTATTGTTTTTCTCATCTAATTGCTTTCAAATACTAAGGTTGCTCTTTGAAACTTCAAGCTATGAGAGCCACGAGCAATGGATGGCTTATTATGGTCGCGTCTACAAGGACGCTTTTACAAGAGAATGTCCAGTACATACAGTCATTTAACCAATGCCATGAAAAAAGGTTACAGAGCAGTCAATGAGTTTGCAGACCTTACAAACAAAGAGTTCAGAACCATAAGGAACCGGTTCTTGGCACATGAATGCTCCCCATCGACCTCTGGTATGAAAATGTTATAGTTGTTCCGTCATCAACCAGATTGGAGAACAAAAGTTGTAGTAACACCTATTAAAGACCAAGGGCAATATGGTAAGCATAAAGTATTTTGGGAAATTCACACTACTATCTACTATGAAACGACAAATAACATTAAATTGAAAGAGAATGAACCTGCCATGTTAATGTCGAGATGAGACCAACCTTAAATATATATAGTAACTCTATTGCTTAATTACAACAACTTTTGATCACCATGTTGTTTACTTCATACGGCACGATTGAAACACCCGTTAAGAGTCTAATACGGGAAGAAGTTCCCTATCCTTAAAAGGTGTTTACGTGATCGATTCGCTGCAAGCTTCGTACGTAATGACCCCAGGATTGATGCAGACCGTGTTGCTTATCGTCAACGAACAATTGCAACACAATGCAAATGGTGGAGCAGAATCCCGACGCCAAGAAGATGAAGCATAACCCAACATATATGTGTGGTTACTTGTTTATTTTCTCTCTGTGAAACTTGGCTCAATTATTTTCTTATATAGGGTCTATATACACATACTAAAGAGATAGCCATGATCTATAGTATGCCTAAAAGTAGGAATTATGGAGTGGTGGTTGCAACAACCGAATATTGCCTTCTAGAACCAATCCACTATCCTATTTTCTTGGTTGACTGAGTCTAACATACACTCACACATATACATGAGATGTTTTTGCTTTATGTGCTTGAACTATTGATGACATCAATTAACGTCTATTTTATAGCATCATTTATCCCATGTATTTAACCCATTTTAGATAATTATTGCAAAGAATTGTTACTTAATTATTTATATTAGTAATTACGGAGTACTTGGTGAATATTAGCAAAAAGCGCGCATTTTGGAGCTTAAATGAAGTTATTTTAAAGATTACTATTCTGAAGACCAATACACTGTATCCATTAAGGAAGATATGGCATATCCGTGCCTGCACTCACTAAAGACCACAAAGGAAAGAAGATCACTACGCCGTATTGAAGATATAGTATGTGGATATTCTGGAAGATATCACACGTGGTCCCTACTCCAAGAAACTCCAATACGCCGTATCCAATCCCTTAGATACACCGTATCGAACCGACTTTCAGACCTTATAAATACAAAACTCAAAAACTAGTTTTAAGTGTGCTAAATCATATTCTCGATACCTAAACCACAAAAGTCGATTTTCAGAGGAGAAAAAGAGCAGAAGAGGTCTTGCAACGCATTCCAATCCATAGAAGACAACGTGTAATTCCATATACTTTAGTAATCGTTCAGTTTTTTGTATCATTCGTCAACTCGGTTAGTTTACCTTGGCTAAATAATTTCTCTTGTATTTATTATGACGCTTGAAGGCTAATACCTTCGGGTATTAGCCATTATTATGAAGATTTGAATGTTTGGTTTTGTTTATCTCGATTTCTTAATTTATCGTTGTGCACGCTTGTTATGTTTATCAATTATAACTTGTTTAAAAGTGGCTTTTTTTGTATGTGACCTATCGTTCAACTAGAGCTAGTGATACGGACCAAGTAATCTAGATGCCGAGATAGCTCTCCATATAGTAATTTATACATCTAGAATCATAGGATCACAAGTATTGTCCTTCTAAAATCGTGCTAAGGATACGCTTTTGGCTTAACTAGTTTAACGGAATTTGCCTTTGGTTATTAACATGTTGACTAGTAGGTTAATCTAGATAATTCAACAAATAATGTTCTGATTCCATTGGATAGTTGGACAAGTGGACTACTAGATGTAAAAATTACCAATTAAGCTTTAAGGGATAAAAGGTCTCTGTATGGACTAGGGTTAACAAGATCACCATTGCTTTAATCCCTAAGATAGATTATAATAAGGTAATAAGGATGTTTTATGCGGATGCTTTAATTGTGAAAGAATTAATGTGTCTAGGTCTTAGGATGAAGTCCCGCCTAAGTCTAAGAATGATATGCCTCTTCGAGATAAGTAATCATTGCACTGAATAAACAAACCAACTTCTAATCGGATTAATGATGGCTAATACAGTTTTCTATCATAAGGCTCGACCGCTCTTTTATCTTCTGTTAATTTGCTTGCGTGGGTTAAAGTGTCTTGAATTGATTGTAGTCACCAACCAAACCCGTGCCAGTCTCTAAGGCCGAAACCCCCTTTTACCTGTTAGAATTAGGATTAAAACTAACATAGGATTAGCATAGGTTTGACTTAGATTAGAATTAACTTAGATTATATAAACCAAAATATAAATAAATTGCGAGATTTAACCTCACTTCAAGTGTTTGACTCCCTACTTACCACGAATCTACCACCGACCGGGTACACTGCCCGTTAAAGTGTTGTTTTTGGATAAGTCGGCAGAATATAAATTTAAAACTTGAACTATCATAAATAAACATCAAACAACGACACATCAAGTTTTTGGCTCCGTTGCCGGGGAGTGAAAATTAATCTTGATTTTTATTCTATGTTTTGGTTTTTAACTTTAGATTAGATCTAACCCTTAGGAGTAATGTTAATTAGATTAGTGTATATTCTTGTATATTTGTTAGTTTAATTGTTTGCTTGTATATATATATGTGTTTAATTTAATCGTTTTTCGTAATACACTGTTCTGGTCGATAATTCGAATACTGCGTATCCACTACCCATCAAGATACGGCGTATTCCACTTTCTGTCCAATAAACGAATTCATCCCACCCCAGGGGTTGTTTGGGGGGGTCTCACAGATTAATACGGCGTATCCACTTCCATTGGATACGGCGTATCGATCATCTGAAACACAATCAGAATCCTAAGTTTTTATATTTGATTTCCGTGCTAAAAAAATTTCTATCTTTCTTCAGAGGAAATCCTGCTGATATTTTTACCCTTGTTACAGGACATACTTATCAAAGCTAGTCGATTGAAGAAAGTGATGGCGGACAAGGGAAATAAGTCAAGTATGGAAACATTTGTGCCTCTTGACAAAGCAGATTAATATTCCGAGATTACAAGTATTACAGTTAACGGGAAAAATGCTTATGAGCTGAAAGGAAAATTCTTGGATGATCTGCCAACAAATGCTTTTTGAGTGGAACAAACTGAATGAAGGGCGCAGTTTGAGCATATTGAATACTACCTAAAGATTATTGACCCAATCAAATTACCCAATGTAGATCATGATAAACTGAGAGTTGTTGTTTTCCCAATCTCATTGGCTGGAGGTGCACGGAGATGGTTTGATAAAACCAAAGAATCAATCACTTGTTGGGTCGACTTAACTGTAAAAATATTTTTAGAATTACTAACACCGCCTTCTCCAACGATGGAAATAACACTCCCGTAATAAAATGGGACCCAACCAATCCAAGATTCGAAGGCTGGTTGGCTACAAAAGGAGCTTTGTGGGATTATTGGAAAATGGGCGGTGATGAAATTGAGGTATCTGACAATGAATCTTCTGATCTTGAAGAATACAGGAGTGATAAGGAAGAAACCACCAAAAATTTTAAGATTGAAACTGATATTTTTGAATACGAGACACCTCTCTGCTTGGCATTCAATAAATTTAATTACCTTCTCAAAGTAGATCCGGACTTACTTACAAAGGATCCTATGAGGTTTAAAACCTATGAAGATTACAAAGACGATTGGATCTATGAATGGAACGAGAATGTACCATGGGTATATGACAAGCCATGGCTTGATAATGGAATATGGAAGGAACCGAAACCAGTCAAACATACTTGCAAGCCTTTCAACTATAAAACTTGGTGTTCGGAATGGCCAACCTGTAGTTAGAGAAAGGATGGTTATTGTAATGGAGGAAATTTGCCCGGTGCTTACCATATTGGAAACTCACTCCATTACCAAGACCTTGAATGGTATGAGGCTTTGGAAGATAGCGAACTAAAAGATGAAGCCTTAAGGAATAAAGCTATCATGGAAGGTTTGATCAATGATGATGAATCAAACAATGATTGTTGGAAAAGATGGAAGAGCCATGAGATTTACTACCATAATTATTATGAAGGGGAATATGAAAACGAAACTCATAAAGAAAGACATGAGTTATGTGGTATCGAAACTCGCGAGGTGCCAGTTTGCCAAATAAAAAGATACAAGATGATCAAATATTCGTTCAATGATGAAGAAGAATATGTTGCTGTAAAAGAAGACGAATACGACGATCTTACAATCACAAGTGAAGAGGTGTGCCGAGCTTACCAGGAAATCTTTCGGATAATGGACGAAGGGTGGATGGTTACGCGCACCAAGTGATAAAGAGAAGCTGAAGAAAAGTCTAACTTAAAGACTTCGCTGTAAACAAAAGTGTTTTCTGGGAGACAACCCGGATTGTTATTTAAATTTATCGAGTATGTCTTCCCAGACATCAATACGGCGTATCCGCTCCATACCATACGGCGTATTAATTGTCTGGACGTTATCCGTCTTTATTTTTTATGCACTTTAAAAACGTTATTGTCAGTTCTGGCAATATGGCGTATTCATGTACATGATACGCCGTATCCACCAAGACTGGCCCGTATTTAGTTTGTTTAGTTTAGTTTAAATTAACCGTAGGTACCAAGATAGGAATGCACATGTTTTTCCTATATTTTACACAGGACCTCATGAAAGAAATATCGACGAATATTGGTGGAGAATTTAAATATCTGGAGATCTTGAAGTGTTGGATTCTTGAAAATTCAAGGCTGCTGTTCAACACAATCTTGCTAAAAAACTCAACATGGAGAATCTACCGAGCAAATATCAGGGGAGTTTCTCATTCTAATTCTTTTTAATTCCTGTATTTAATGTTTTATATATACAACAAGGACGTTGTATAATTCAAGCGGGGGGATGGAATTAGAATGTTTACTTGTCTTATTTTTCACACTAAAATGCTTAAAAAATTTTCAAGCATACTTTTGTGAAATTACTTGATACATAACCCGCACACAATAACCCTTATTAGATATTATGAGGATTTAACCTTTCTGTTTCCAAATTTTTACCCAAATTCTACAAAAATATAAGTGTGCCGGTGATGTAGTAGACTTTAGAATTTGGCTTGGTATATCTATTCGAGACCGCAATAATGAATACTATGGATTTAGATGGAGTAACTTGTTTAAACTAGTAAATTTTAGGATTACACCCAAATCGCCTTTACATGTTGCTTATTAACTAACTACACTGGTTAGTTAACCCCCATATAAACCCTTTGTTTACTCTCATTTTAAGAGTAAGATACCCCTAGAACAACCCATAGAGCCGATCATTTAGGAACTACACCAATTATTTATTTCGTTACACATTTACACCTTAGCCTACCCTGTTAGATTAAGTTTATTTTACAGTTGCTAGTTGCTTAAAGTGTAAAGTATGTATTTCCCGAGTCTTGTGTCAATTTTGGTACGGTTGGAAGAAATTTGCACATAGCAAATGGGAATATATAAAGTAGTCAAAACTCGTGTATTTTTACTACCATCACAATTATTGGTACGTTCGAAGAATTAAGAATTATCGAAGGAATTATCCGAAATTATTATGATCTTGAAGATGGTGAAACTACTCCGAGTTTCGTATATAGAATATTTGAAAAAAAATCAAAAAAATTAGAAAAATTGCAACAAAAAAAAGAGAAGGAAAGTTTGAAGATAATCGTTTCGCAATTACCAAAGGAATCATACGAAGGATTGACTATTCGTTGATACGTCTTGAAGTCAACGATGTAGAGTATTGTACAAAGTGGAAGATATCGCCACTTGCCTTGTAAAGTATGTAAAGTATGGGATGATTAGGAAGTTGACCGTTACGGGAACGCCAACTTAGGTTGTTGTTTTTTATCTATGATCAAGACGTTTCTAAATAGTTGTGTCTTTATCATGGTAACGGTCGGGAAAAAGTGTCTGGCAACTTGTATCTTAGACTTAATCTATTTGTTTCGTAATTTTTATTTAACAACAATTTATTTCCCTTTCCTAATCATTAACCATGGGTTTTACACCAATGAGGATTTGTACGAGCGTGCATGTCTATTCCGTCGTTACGGTCATGTATGCATGTCTCAGTTGCCTTGTTGGTTTATTACTATTGGTGAAAATTATAAGATCCCTACCCTATATCATTCTTCATCCTAACC
>BQNB010064116.1:0-35437 GCA_026074375.1 Tanacetum coccineum | reverse complement strand
AATAAAATTTTATTAGTAAACGTTTCTTTTAAAGTCGTTTACCGTTACTCGTGTGCATGTATTATGAAGTAGCACCCCAATCGTTCTATTCTACTGCGTATCGCATTTTGGGGGTGTTACAATATTGACACAACATCCAGCTGCAGCTACATATTCAGCTTCAGCTGAGGACATAGCTACAGATTGCTACTTTTTAGCACTCCAGCACACAAGTTTTCCTCTTAGCAACTGACAAGCACCTGATGTGCTTTTCCCATCCATGTTGCACCCAACATATTTAGAGTCTAAGTATACTTTCAGGTAAAAACCTAAAACATTTAGATACCAAAGACCCAGACTGGGAGTACCTTTCAGGTACTTAAAGATTCTCTTAACAGCAATAAGGCGTGATTCCTTAGGATTTGCTTAATATCTTGCACAGAGACAAGTTTAGTATTAAATGTCAGGTCTGCTTGCAGTTAGGTACATTAGTGATCCAATCATACCTTTGTATTGAGTCTCATTTATAGCTTTGTGTTGATCCTACTTGAATAGATCTTGAATTCCTTAGCTTGTATAAGGTTTAGTTATGCAAGATAAATCCTACACAACTATAGTAGAAACTTTGTAGAATATATCAAAGATTATGCGGAATCTAATCTTTGATTAATAAGAAGAATTCTTAATGCAATAGTAACACAAGACAATATATTTCAAAAAAACAAAAGCTCTAATATTATTATTACAAATAATACGAATACTCCCCTAGTATTAGGGTTACAAAAACCTTGAAGCTAAACTATATCAAAACAAAAGATTTGTAGATATCAAACTCTATGCCCTTGGACCTCCTTTTATACACCAAGGAATCCTAACTGGCTTACAATATTTTCCTAAGTTATCATGATCTTCTAAACAAATAACTTATACGTATCTTTTACAAAAATATCTCATACATATGTTTTCCCACTAATAATCTATACACAACTTGATAAGAAAACCTAAATAAGCTTAAATAAGCCAAAAATAATAAGAAGAAAAGGGAGGAAATGGAATGGTGAAATATTAGATTAGAAGAGAGAGTTTGGTGAGTTACACATACAACAAATGAAGCAAATGTAACCAACACCCTCTCCATGTATGGAGAGGGTTTCTTTTATACCCTTGGCCTATTACTTGGCATGTGGGCTTTCTTAATGGGCTGGGCTTGGCTTAACTTAGGCTTTGAACCCGAAACATAGACAATATTAGATTACAATCCAAGCCCGTTAATACCCGACCAGCCTATTACATAACAAGACCTATTTGACTTTATAAGACCGATAACTTTCTTGTTTGACTTAATAAAATTAAGGCTAACAACTAGCAGTAGTAACTTCCAAACAACATCAAGAGGCTTTTAATCCTAATAATCCTCCCCTAAACTTGATATTTATCTTCAAAATCTCAAGTTTCTTCATTAAAAGCTTCATAATCACCAGGAGGATGCTTCCAAACACTTCACTGTTTCTTGAGTTGTTTTGTCATAAGCTTAAGAAGCTGATAACACATTTCATTCCAATAATCAGATTTCAGCTTCTTATTCAGCGTATCAGTGATTGTTGCAGGTGTAAGAGGATATCTCTTCTCTACTAGCATATAGACATGCATATCTTTAAACCTCACAAAGTGTACTCCACAAGAATCATATAACCTCCAAAGCAATACTTTCTTTCCTTGTAAACTCCTCCATACTTCATCTTCTATATGATGTTCAAACATAGTTTTTAGATCACCCTATAACACTCTCTCATAGCCTTCTTCTGGCCTTGTATTCCCATGCTTAGCTTTAACCAACTTCCATAGATTTTCCAAATCTTCTATGTCAAACTCTTTGAGCAGTTGACTAAACAATAAGTATGTCTTGGTACTTCCATCAGCTCTCATTATTTCATAATAGTCATTCCTTCCTTTTCTATGAATCTGGAAATTTACAATAGGTGCATGCTTGGTAGCTAGGGGTATAGCATCAATTGCAACATCTTCTTCTGTAACCAACTCAAAGCATTGTTGAAGATCTTCTCTCTCTTTATCATCATCCACCTTTTGCTTCTTTGTAGGCTCTTATTCTAGCTCATCACCTGCTCTTTTAGAACTGCTTTCTTCTTATCTTATCCCACTGCCTTCTACCAAATTTGTATCCATGTCTACAAATGTATTTGCCCTTTTCATAGCATTCTTAAATAATTCTTAAACACTATCAAAGGACTTGTTTTTCAAAATTTTGGGCTTCCATCCTGCCATGTTTTTCAGATAAGTAGTCATGATACTTCTTTGTTAAGCTTTGGTAGGTGGTTTATTTATCCTTTCTTCTACTCTCTTAGCTGCAAAGTGCTTCCTCCTTTTCTCCAAGAGTTGTTGAAACAGGTTAGACTTTTCTTCAATTGTCAACTCTTCTTGTTCCTCTGCTTGCAGCCTTTGAGTAATTCATTGTCAGTTTCCACCTTATCCTGAATATCATTCCATTGTGCAATTAAGGCAGCATTGGCTTCTTCCTTTTCTCTTGCAATCCTCTCTTCCTCATCAAATTGAGCTTGTAGCCTTATAGCTTCTTGTTCATCAAAATGGACTTGATCTTTGGGCTTCATCTTCAAAGGCTCTTCAACCATGATTCCTTTACCCTTATCCTTTGAAGAAGTTATTGGTGTTGTTGTTGTTTTTGTTGTTGTTCTTGTTGTTGTTCTTGTTTCACTTGGCTCTTGAAGAAGAATTCCTTTTGTAGTAGCAGTTGTTGGTGTAGTTGTTGGTTTAGTTGTACCCTGCTCTAGTTTTTGACTAACAACCTTATTAACTTTTGGTTTTGCACTCTTCAAAGCTGTAAGTGCTTGAGCTAAAGTGATCTCTTTAGTAGTAATTGTTGCAACAGTACTAACTTCTACTTCTTCAATAACTTTTTCACTTTGCTCTACAACAAACACTTCTTCACCATTAAAAACATTTGTGTCAAACATTTGAGCATCATCATACCTCCCTTGATTTTCATTAACCAAAGTAACCTCTACATCTTGGTCAATGTCATCTATTTTCCTCCCATCATCGAAACCTTCATCTTCAAAGGAAATAACTTATGCAGATCTACCTCTGCATTTTGACTTCCTTTTCCTTTCCAGCTTCTTGACTCTCTTCTGTAAACTAGCAATCTCCTTTGCTTGAGCAGTTTTTGTTATCTCTAAGTCAAGAACTCTATCAATTTGGTACAAAGGTCCATCAATTCCTTAACTGTCAGTCTGTCCTCCCCACTTCCAAGTGTGTTAACTCTTGAGAGAGGTGGGTCATTGGACTGTGTAGGTACATTTTCCTCATTGTTGCTTCCTAGATTTTTGCTTCCTCTAAGGTTGGGATGATGATGGTTGAGTGATGATGGGTGTGTGATGGGGATCAGTTGGTATTTATGAACCTTCACCCATTTCTTCATGAGCTTGAACCATCATAGATTGAAATAAAGGGGTAACTCTTCCAGGAAAACCTTTCCCTTCCCTCTTCATGTTCCAAAATATCTTCTTAGTATGAGAGGGGGTAACATAAATCCTTTTATGATGTGATCATTATCCCCAACTTGTTTATTCATAAATACTTGTATGAATCTTGGATACATCCAGAATTGTACCATACTATCAACATTCTTTACCATATTATCAAAGATATACTTGGAAAAGTTAAATTTTTTGTTTGTGGCTAAGAAAATAATTGCAGAGGCCATAATGCTACTAAATTCATTCCATGCAGTAGTCTTAGCACTTAGGCATTGAAAAATTGTATGAATTAAAAACTTCCATTGAGGAGAAAAGAATGCCTTGTAAAATGTAAGCTTCTGAGAAAGTTTTTCATACCCCGTAAGTGTAAGCTATTTAAAAATTGCAGCATTTGGCAGACAATCAACACCATTAGCATCTTCCAGTTGAAGATCTCTCCTTATTGTGGATTCAGTTATAATCACCTTCTTCTTATCCACTAGGGCTTGCAATTGTACTTCATCCTTAATCGTTTTTGCTTTGACAGTATCCCAAAACTGTTTAATACATGAATAATAGATTGTAGGATTGATGGTTAAAGCATATTTGATAGGGTTTGCATTCAGAAAATCAATATGCTCCTCACAAACATTTCTTTCAGTGGGTTTCTCTAAAAACGCAACTAAATTGTGGTATCAGCAAACTTTAGATCCGACATTGTGTTGGGTTTTGATGAAGAATGATGAAATTGAGTTAGGGTTTATGTTTAGAGAGTATATGAAAGATTAAAATCGATTGAATGAGTGATTGAAACCCTTAATCGAAGTATTTATGAAAATACCCTCAATAGCATTAACGTTCACCAGCAGTTGTAAGTTATGCCTAACATCATTAACTTTCAACTAGTCTGTGGTAAGTACACCCAGCAGTAGTAACTTCCAATGAATTAAGCCTAGGCTCAGTATTAACTTACTCCCACGTCAACAGTAAGTTATGCCTAGCAAACATTAACTTTGATAAACAGTATTAACTTCTACTTTCATTCTAATCAGCTTTCGTCTTCAATATTAACATTTTAGCTTACAAATATCTTGTTCTGTTTTTTGATTTCTCTCAATTCTTTTAACTCACAATTCTCTCAGTCTTTTTTTGTTTCACACATCTCTCTTTCTATTTTTCAGCTCAATATTTCTCTTAATTCTTTTTCTTACCAATTCACTCTATTTGTTTTTTATTTCTCTCAATTCTTTCAGCCCGCAATTCTCTCTGTCTGTTTTTGATTTCTCTCAATTCTTTTAGCTCACAATTCTCTCTGTTTATTTTTGTTTCACACATCTCTCTTTCTATTTTTCAGCTCACTATTTCTCTCAATTCTTTTTCTCACCAAGTCACTCTATCTGTTTTTATTTTCACACATCTCTCTTTTTGTTTTTATTCTCACTTATTCTCTCAATTCTCACAGTATTAATTATACTTAACAGTATTAAGTATAACTAACAGTATTAACTTAGAAGTGTTAAGTATAACTAGCCAGCCACTTATTATACTTAATAACATAAAATTGAGTTACCAGCCTAACTCAAACTTCCAGCCTTAGTGCTTTAGCATTTAATTTACATATTATCATTTGTGTATAATCCGCTGCATATTACCACAATTAACATCCCCTCAATCAATACTTCAGAGGTTAAACATTCCAATACTTGCAATCAGATATTGAAATATGCTAACATCAAATGCTTTTGTGAGCAAATCTGCAAACATTTCTGATATGTGTGAATCTTGATTCATCTGGATATGCGTCTTCTTATTAGAATCTCTGATAGTGGCGACTAATCTCAATGTTGCTTTGTTATTAGTAGGTGTATATATTCTTGTAATTTTACCTTCTTTGGGAATTACCTCAAGCAACTAATCTTATCAATTTATTCATTAATCTATAAGATAGGATCTGTTTCCTGTCATGTGCCTAGAGCATCCACTGTCAATCACTCATTTATCCTTTAAATCTTGCTGTAGATTGCCCTGCACATAATGGTAGGAAAACTAATTTCTTTTGGGACCCAAGCCATTACTGCTTGGATCTGCTCCTTGATGCATCAATATTAGTCATATATTTAAAGGACATTGATGCACCAAGTTTCTGAGACATGGTCTAAAATTTGTGACTTTGATCTCCTAAATGTGAGACCCCCAAACTATGCGGGAATATCTTCGGGTCATGGAGTTCATGGGGTAACCAAGTCTTCATACAAGACTCTAGGGATTACAAGTACAACAAACATGAATTGTCTATATTACGGTGCTGACAAAATATCAGAGTTTTTAGCGGGACCACAATTTTAAAGTACCATACATGACTTAAGGTTTAAACACGACTGAACAACGACATAAGTTTTTAAGTCTCATGAACTTGACAACAAGCACATTTTTAAAACAACACAAGAACGCCCCATCCGCTTGATATAATCGAGCTTCCAAACTTCAAAGTTAAGCTCATACACTGAGATTAAACATGAGAAAACCGTCAACAAAAAGTTGATGCATATACAATAGGTTTAAAATAATTTTTTAGGAACAGGAACTCAATTATATTATTTAGTTTCATGGGGGGGAAAATCTAAGTATTATTGCACTAAGTACATGACACTCGAAACCTAACTCATGAGCCCTTATGTAAGGTATTCCTGCAACTACTCATGTATCTCAATGTAAATGCGTCACAGGCTTTACAAACCATAATCATGACGGAGGGGATAGTCAGTCCCGATGGAACCACCAATAAAATTCGCGCTCTCTTAATGTGTTTTAACAGTTCTTGATTTCCGGGGCTAAAAGACTAGAAGAAGGGGACTTAGGCAATAATAATTTCAGGTGCATACAGTTTGATAAACATCAATGCTGTGTTCCATTCATGTAATCTCACCCCGAATTGAAAACAAGTATCAATGGAAAAAAGGGGGATATGTTCTCACCGTTAGCTAGAGATGAAATTGATCTAAGAAATCCAAGAAGATAGCTCGATGTACACAAACTCAATGACCTAAATAGGAAAAACATGTGTGTCACTACGACGCCATCATGAAATACTTAACTCATGAATGAAAATATATGTAATTATGATGATAATTATGTTGGAGTTTTCAACTCTATGTTTATGTCAAAATGAAACTCAACATGAAAGGAAAATAAAATAAAATATTATTTTCATACATACTTCAAGTAATCTCGCAAAAATTTGCTTTTATAAAAGTTACGGATCATGGTATGTGCAAAGGCTTGCAAGTCGCGCGCAAACTAAACCAACACTTAATTTTCATCACTTAGACCCCTACCTACTGTATTACAAGGGTAATATGACTCAACTCATGATTAATGTATCTTTGCCAACTCATCGACCCTATTTTAAACTCTTTTTCACCCGAAAGTTATGAATAAACCAAAATTCTGGAATACCTTGCCTTGATCGAGTCATAACTCAAAATGTAACATGGGATAGGATTTAGTCAACATAGTATCTTATAATATAACACAAATGCAAATCTCAACCTAATGTACCTCTAACCAAGGCAAAAGGTCAAAATCTACACAAAGAGATTAAATATATAAGAATCAATTATAAAAAGATTCCGGAAGAGATATTCCCGGGTCGTATGTCCCAACGAGGCTGCAATTGAAAGTAATCCTGGTTTGATGAGAAATTGAATGATGGAGAATATTTAGATATGATGGAAACACTGATATAATTACAACTAAAATTAACTAAATAAAACCTAATTTGATCTACGGGAAACAGATATAGGAAATGGGGATCTTAGAAACTACGGGAAACAAAATTAGTTATAGGGAAATCCTAAAATTAAATCTATACTAAAATACGGGGAACAGAATCAGGTATCGGGAAACCTAAATACTAAAAATTAAGAAAATAAATGCTAAATTAAATTAAAATTTTCAAAATTTAAATTCTAATAAGTATTGAAAATTAAAATAAACTGCAATAAAAAAGGAGGTCGTTTGAATGCTAAACGAAAGAAACGGTAAAACGCACCGGTAAAACGGGTCTAAGACTGAAATTTAAGAAAAATTAAGCCTACACTAAATTTTATATTTTTCCTAGACACTAAATGACAAAAGAAAATTTTATAAAAAATAAAAATATTTTTTTATTAATTTTCTGATTTTTTATGAATTTTTAAAGATTTATAACTAATTAAAACTAAGAAAATAGAAAAAGACAAAAAATAAAAGTTATAAAAATTTCATGAAAAAAATAAAATTAAGATAAAGAATAAAGTTATAACAATTCTAAAAATATAAAAATGCCCAAAAATTTACTTGGAATAAAATTAAAAGTAATTAAACTAATTAATTTTAAACCTAATTTAATTAATTAAATTAAATAAAACTAACTAAAGTTAACTATAGGGACTAACAGAGAAAGGACACAAGGACTAACGGGGAAACAACAAACTGACAAGGGGGACTAACAATTATAACTGTGAAAGACAAAATTACACAACCAGTCCCTGAAGTGGACCCCGATTACAAGGCAAGTCCAACCAGCTTATTATCAACAAGCTATAAAAGCAAAGTTGTTAAGGGGCTCAAGGGGAGTAATTTTCATAATTAGCACTTAGCCTCAATCTAACTTAATAAGCTAGAAAAGTGAGCTTTTTGGGCTGCAGAAGCTTAATAAGCTTATGAGCTTATTTTTCTTTCTTTTGGGGGTTTAAGCCAACTAAATAAGCTAAAACTTATGGGGAACAGATAAATAGGCTAGGGGTACCCTAATGATAAGCTATGGTCACCATATATAAAGCCCTAAGATAAGCTGGAATTTAAATAAGCTAGGTTAACAGTTTAAAAGAAAACAGAAAAAGCCTAATTAAAGCCTAAGATTAAGCTACACTAAAAAGCAAACTAAAGGAAATAAGCTGGAAAACCTAAGAGTGGGACCTATAAGCTACATGAAAAAGCAAAAATATCCTAGTGCTTAATATTTAAATAAGCTAGAAAAGTGGGGTGAAATGAGGTGCTCAGCACCAGGGGAGATGCACAGTGAGCTTAAGGGCTTTTTTAGCTTATTGAAATAAGCTCTTATGAGCTTTTTAGCCAAAACAAACCACAAACAGATTAACATGGGATGCAAATGGTGCTTATTTTCAAAGTATGAGACATGTTTTTTAGGGTTAAGAAAAAGCTGCTGATTTTGTGGCTTGTAGTCATGGTTCACAAAGAAATGGACAATGTTGGTTCTTGACTTGGCTTGGTCTAATTTGGTAGACAGAGCAAGAGGCTCTTGATAAAGGGGCTAGTTACATCAAATAAGCACAAACAAGGTGTGCTTACTTGATGTTACTCACAGGCTTAAGTGGTTTTGCATCATTTCGGGGCTATAAATACTTTGACACGAAAGCAAAGGATTACTTAAAAACTCATTTGTACACTAAAAGTTGTGATTTGATTGGTCTATAAACCCCACAACACTCAGACAAAGTTGGCTGTCGTGTTTGTGAACCATAACAAACAATTTGTCCCATTTTTTGGCTACACCAAACCACCCCTTTAATTTTATAAAATCAAACGTTTTTTAATGGTTTTTAGTTAGGGAAGCTGAGAAAGGTGATTACAAGGTGTTTTTTATATATACTTTTAACTCTTATTTATAACAATTTAAAAAGATTTAAACCACTTAAATTCATATTTCAAATGTCTCGACATTTGCAATTCACAAAACACTCGTTAATCTTTTATTGCAAACTGAAAGTATTACATACATAAAAACTTAATACTAAACTGAGTTCTTCCAATTTTAATCGTAAACTTAATTAAATTCTTAAACTACAAAAGTAAAAACAGGGTGTGGTTTGATCGGCTTGTTCTCTTCTCTTTTATAGAGGCTCAAAGCCTTTCTTTGGTCTTGGGATGTGCTTGCTGTGAGTGTACAAAGTCCCCAAGGTAATCCTAGCCTTTCATTGGCCTTACACATTTCTCAGCCATTGATGGGGGCTTCGGGCTGAGTGATATCCAAGTGGGAAGGGTTATAGGGGTAATGGGTTGTGGGGAAAGGGTATGGGTGAGCTGGGAAGTGTACTAGGGAGGTGGTTTACAGCTAGAAACCGTGGGAGAGGGTGGTTTGAGGTTTGGCGGGAAGTGGGATCGAGTACAGTTATGGTTCAGGTTTAAACGAAAACCTTGGGGAAGAGGCAACAATGGCCCTTCAACTTTGGTTCTCTTGTCATTTCATTTTAAGCCCCAACTCAGTTATAAACTGAGTTTAGAAAGTGGCACTTTCGGCCCCTGCGTTTTATAACAAAAAGAATATAAGAGGTTTTGGCAAATTGCAAATTTGGTCCCTGCTGTTTTTATATAAAAGAATAAAGGAAAGTTTGAGAAATTTGCAAAACAGCCCTTGTGTTTTATTTTTTTCATTTTTCTTTATAAAACAACTTTTAAAATTGGCAATTTAGCCCCTAAAGTTTTATAAAAAGAATTGTGGGCTTTTGTTGGGCTTGGGTTTTGTGTTGGGCTTTTGGGCTTGTATTGGGCCCAATTGAGTGTGTCTGGGCCCAATAAGGTTTAGGCTTATGTTATTGGGCTTTTTAAGGCCCAATAAGGTTCAGGTGGGTTTTGTGTGTACAATGGCTGAGATTGGCTGTAACTGGGCTAGGATTGGGCCTTCAAAATACTTCAAAGGTCTTTGTCAATATGCACACAAAGGGCTGTTGTAATTGATTGAGGGCCCATTTTTGGTCTTCCACAGTCTTCACAATTATAACTATTGGGCTTTCCCGGGCCCATCAGGATGGGTTAAGGATTGCTTCCATATAGTGTTCTTCAGTTCCGGCTCCGGTTTGGACTGCTGATTCTTCTGTATTGACTATGAATTTTGATCATTTTTGGACTTTGGCATTGATTTTTGCACAGTCTTTTCCTCTTCCAATGCTCACAGTTTTGTCATTTTGGCTTGGTTTTTGTCTTTTTTGATGATTATCCAACTTCCTGCACAATACAAAATGCAAAATCAACACAGATAGTTTGAGCAGGTTTTTGTACTTTTTTTGTCTTGTTAGATCGTTTTTGAGGTAAAAGATTTGTGTTATTATACGCACTTTATACTATTTCCCCATTCTAAGGTATTGTGGTAGTCCTCACGCATTGTTATGAAGTTTAAACTGTAAGCCCGCATTTTCACCATTTTCTGATTTTACTACTATCTACAACTATTATTCTTTGGATTTTCTCATTTTTTAACATGTTTGACTTTCCTTTATTTATTAATACTGGGACTTAGATATGTGTAGCGCCCGTTGAGTGTTTCTACGTGATGTCCTGGACGGATAATTTCCTTCGTCCTCGATTTTCACATGGTCCAAGCCCTAAGCAATTAAACAAGATCATTGTCGATATAAGTTTTGATTGTTATTGCCCTCATTCTGAGGAACTTGTGAACTTTTCAACTCCCAACATGGATATACGATTGAAATGTGTGTACTCAATTTAATTTAACACATAGACCAATTATTTTCATAGTCATAATTCAAAATGAATTCATGACTCAAAGCAACAACGTATTAGACTTCGTATACTTGATTTCGAGATTTATCAACTTAGATCTTTTTGCAACATTTTAAACAATTCATAATCTTAAGTTCATTTAAAAGATGGAATGCGTTGCCTTAGTTTGAAACCCCCTACCTCTGTGGTTAACGGAGTCAGGATATCACGGGACAACGACCGATGTTCTTAGTTTGAAAACCCACCACGTTGCTAGCGTAGTGGGAAATCACAACAACACCTTATTCCTAATATGGCTAAGGATTGGTGTCTTAGTTTGAACCCTCACCTAGACCTTTCTTCCAAGTGAGATATCACGACACACCAATACCTAGAAGCAAAGACGTCTTTGTTGATACCCCCACCTCGTTGCTAGCGGGTGATGATATCACGACACTCTTTAACTTGTTACATAATATAATCTGATGCTTTATTGGCAAAATTTTTCAATATTTATGTATTTTTGCATTACATTTCATTCATGCCTTCTTTGGCATTCTCTTTTAAATACTCAAAAATCTCAGACTTTTGAAAACTCAAGTTACAAATTGAAGACTTTTCTGAAAATATCGGATTGATTTAGTAGTATTAAACTAAGTACGGTATGATTAGGTGGTTTTGAAATTCACGGGAGAGAAATCCACTAGTTACTAGTTTAAGTTTTTTGAAGATTCTTGCTTAGCAAATAAACTTTTATTTAACTCTATAAGTTCTCGTTCTTCACTATTTTTTAAAATTCTAGCTATAGAATTCGTGATAAGCTGGCCTAAAGGATAAATAGCTTAGGGCTCAACACGCCCGATCAAGTCAAAAATTATTCTTATTCTACCCAAAAAGAAAAGCAAAACTGTGACAAAACACTTATTATATTTTTGAACTATTTTTTAATTTTTTAATTTTTTTGGTTTTTTTTGGTGGTAAAAAGGGTTTACGTGGTAACAATGATGCCTGGCAACAATCAAATCGAAGATACCCCACCCTAATCTAGAACTAACATCGTCCTGATGTTTGAAGTGTCAACTACATTCTATCCTAAGGCCATTTTATGAGGTATGCCAAAAGATGAACCGTTAGTCAATTAGATTAGTATCGGATTCCTAAATGTTGCTGAGGATGTGAAACTCGTGATGAAAGACAAAATGAGAGTCTTCACAATCGTGGCAATCCTGGACAATAAATAATAATCAACTCATGGGAAAAACCACGGGTAATGGAAAAGACTATGCTATCTCACAAAATAATCCAAACACTTATTTATATCACAATCTAAGGGATAAGCATGGGGTGCCTCCACGATGAGCTTGTTTTGGGTCGCGAGGCTTGACCAGCAAAGGATATTATGGATCCTTGAGGGAAACAAGTGGAAAGTAAAATCATTATCGGACTTTTCATTCATGTGACTATGATAAGTATTGAATTCATGAAAGTTCCATCCGATGGAGATAATCCGGCTTAGTAAGAATGATTCTTTTGAAATGGCAGGGATCAATTATGGTTGTTTCATCCACACAGGAGAGAAGATAAGGAGGAATTAACTGATATGAAAAGAATTGGGAGAATGATCCATACTCATAAGCGAAATTGGATTCACGAGATGGTATGAAATCTAAACTCAAGGGTGGGCTAAACATTAAGCACAATGAACTCTTGGTTCTTTTGTTTGGATAATATTTCCCACCACTGCCATTTGTGAAATTGCCCAGCTCGGGCTCATCCTTAAAGAAACAATCATACTCTGGTTGAGATATGATTTGAGCGAGTTCATCGGCGACTCCTCATGGAAAATCACTCCTATTGGAAGGATGATCATGGAATTGTTCGAAAGATCAAAGATGAAACGAATCATATTTAGAAAATAGAAATCAGAATAAGTAGTCGTACTGCCACTACGAGTTACTTCATTGTGATCGTTTTGAGGAAAGCTTATAATCTGGAGCACAGAGATAAATCTGAAGGATGTAGTGGCTTGGCCCATCTTACTGAGGCTATTCCCATAATTTATAAAGCAGAAAAGTTTCTGATTCGGGGGCAAAGTATTATTCAAGTTGGTAGTCTCCTTCCAAGTATAGGTTAGGAAGAATGTGGAGGTAGATTGGTACAACAACGGAAGATGGAACGGGATTATCTTTTAAATGCTTTGATTTTTGCAATAAAACGACGATTGACATTCAACAATTTTTCACGTACAGGGTATGTCTTGATTATAAGAATGTCATCCTCAATCCTTCCAACTTCTGGAATAACAAGTCTCCATCACCTTCGAGTATCTGGCTCAGTATTGGGAGGTGATGACTCAACATACTCGACTTCGTTTTCTAGAGACAAGGAAATCTTCATCAGTCGTAGTGAATCAACGTTAGTAATCAGAGAAAAAAAAAAAAAAATCCTCGATTTGATCTTTTGAAAATGTCATGGGCGGAGAGTTGTCTCATGTAAAGGCGTCAACACTTTGGGAACACTTTGGACTCACTGGGATTGGGACAAGGATTTCAACACTTGACTTTATGAATCGTCTGATTATACGTTGCCGAAATTGTGTCAAGATGCTAATTCTCCATAATTAGAGAGGTTAGGCTCCTCGGTGGTATAAAATCGGGTGTGATTGCTATGGTTATAGTTCATTTAATCATCATCATCACAAATGGGAATCTTCCATTAGCGCTCTTTGCCGCTTGCTCTTCCTGCAATTCGATTGTATCTTCTTCTTTCTTTTGCATGCTTGAGCAATTCAAATCTTGCAAGGTGTCATTTGAGTACTTAGATTGCATCAAATCAGTAATTGATAGTTGGCTCATTTTGAGAATTGAAAAAAACTCATTTTGAGTAGTTTATGATCTGATGTTAGCGGTATACTTGCGGAGGTTGAATTGGTCTAAACCGAAAGAATAAGTTCTTGCAAGGATTTTGCTCATGATAATTAGTCTTCATTCTTTTTGACACTGATGAATGTCCTCATGATGGAACCTCCTCTATAGTTACAACAAGGAATTGTTGTTAAAGATACTTTGAGGATTTTGGAGAAATTAAAGTCTTGATGGTAACACAGTTTACACGATTTGGACTAAAGGAACTTGGGGCGTGAAACGATATCGTAACCATTATGAAACATTGTGTCCAAAATTCTCATAAGAATGAGTCGGGGGGTTGTGGAGATGGGTTTGAATAATCGGGAGTGTTATTAGATGAGTCGGTGTTAAATTTTGGTGTTTCACTACCGAATCTACAATAAAAATGACAAATCCATCATATTTCATTGCAACCCACATTTTTGGCATGGACCAAAAATTTTGGTAATTTGCACCTTTTTCGAGATGTGGGATCTATTAACTGTTTGTTTGGTGGTTAGGTTTAGAGGATAATTCGGTGTTTTGGTGGTACATATTTACCAACTATGAGCACCTTTCCCACAAGACTTACAAGTGCATTGTTCGAAAAAGATGCTTATAATGAATCTCCACCAACTCGCCAACACATAACAATGATGGTACATTATTGGAGATTTTGTGACGGAATTGACACGGGCGGGTCTTAGTTTGAATAAAGAATGGCTCTCGATGAGCATGTATAGTACGTTTGGAATGTCATTTGGATGACTTGGAAGTATTTTGAAAACTTTTGAAAAAGCTTTCTCCATGATCTTTCGTGACAGGTCAATTATAGACAATTAAGGACCATGCACCCCCAGGTCCTCCCAATCGAAACAAATTTTTTAATCTTAGATGTGGGTTGGGGACGTTTCGGGCAATTGGGAACAAGAATCTATGTTTTTGGAGTTTTCTTTTGAACAAACATAAAAGGCTGATAGTGTGCAAATTTCCACAAGCTCGAAAATGCTTTAATCGTCTTTGAAGGCGATTATCGAATGGTGTAATAAGAATTTATTTAGATAGTGGGTAAGGAAAGAATTAATGATACGAAGAAAATATGAAGATTATTTTTGGTTTTTTCGGATTTATTCATATCAACATATGTCTCACAATTGGCAGATATTCAGATAGACAACTTAAACCTGATAATCAATCATACTTCCAAGTTGCTCTCAGAATGAAAAACGATATATAAAAGTTAACCCAGCACAGGTGAGCGTGTAGGAGTTGGAATAGCGCGAAGATGATTTCTACTTTCGGGTCGTTAGTTCTAGGAACAACCCTCCTTATACCAACTTTATAGTTTTGTTTAATCTGAATGAAGGTGAGCCGTTATCGTATAGTGACACAGAAGGAAGGTTTTAATCTTTTTGTTCGAGTTGGGAACTCAATAGTTAACGGTAACTATTATGATATTTACCTCAGTGTGAATATTATATTTTGTGTTTTTTACCAATTTGTGAATTTTAATTTTTATGGGATCAATTGATTTTTTATTTGATTATTTTTATTTTTTAATTTTTATATGTTTGTACTATATAAAAAGAAAAGAAAAAATTTATTTTTGTGTTTTTTAATATGTTATATTTATCATATATGACAAGTTAAGATCACAAGTCGGATAACAATCGTAGACAAATGCCTCCCCGGCAGCGGCGCCAAATTGATTGTCAAAATAGTATAATATAAAATAACTCATATGAAATCTCAACAAATGCCCATTAACCAAGAGCAAAAGGTCATAATCTAACAAAGAGATTAAATATACTAAGACATCAATTATAAAAAGATCTACTCGGAAGAGATTTTAACGGGTCGTATTGTCCAACGAGGTGCTATTGAAAGTATTCCTGGTTTGTTTGATAGAAATTGAATGATCGGAGAATATTTAGATATGATGGGAATCACTTGAGATATTTACTACTAAAATTAACTGAATAAATCCTAATGTGATCTCTCAAGGGAACACAAGATTTAGGAAATGGGGATTAGAAACTACCGGGGAAAACAAAAATTAGTTATAGGGAAATCTAAAATTAAAATCTATACTAAAAATACGGGGAACAGAATCAGTTTCGGGAAACCTTAAATACTAAAGAATTAAGAAAATAAATAGCTAAAATTAAACTTAATAATTCAAAATCATTATATTCTATATTAAGTGTTATTTGAATAATAAAAATATACTAGAATAAAAAACACCGGAGGTCGTTTGAATGCTAACGAAATGAAGGTAAAACGCACACTGTAAAACGGGTCTAAGTAATGAAATTTAAGAAAATAAAGCCTACACTAAATTTTATATTTTTCCTAGACATCTAAATGACAATAGAAAAATTTTTATAAAAAATAAAAATATTTTTTTATTATTTTCTGATTTTTATGAATTTTTAAAGATTTATAAACTAATTAATTAACTAAGAAATAGTAATATGACATAAAAAATAAAGTTTTAAAAATTTGAAAAAATAAAGTTTAAATTAAGAAAAGTCTAACATAATTCTAATATAAAAATGCCCAAAAGTTACTGACATAAATTAAAAAGTAATTAAACTAATTTATTATAAACCTCTAATTTAATTGAATTAATTTAAAGAGTAAACCTGCAAAAATCATCCATTTGCTTTGTAGTTGCTTGCACCTAATTCATCCCTAGCCGATTACTATTAGCACTAATCATCCTTGAGTGGCCAAAGTTATGGCAATAATCTATCTTATTGGAGATTATTTTTGCAATAAGTTTAACCTAAAGTTTTGCAAAAAATCATCCCCTTTATGGGATGATTTTTGCCGAAAGTTTCACCACTCAGGGATGATTTAGTGCCAATAGTATCGGACTATAGGGATGATTAGTGCACATAATGCAAACCACACGGATGATTTTTGTAGTTGTTTACTCTTTATTTAATTAATATAAAATTGGTTTAAATTAATTAGTTTAATTACTTTTAACTTTATTCTGTATACTTTTTGTGCCATTGTTTATTTTAGAATTGTTACTTCTTTCTTTATTTAATTTTATTTTTTCAGAATTTTTATAACTTTTCTTTTTTGTCTTTTTTTTTTTCGTAGTTTTAATTAGTTATAAATCTTTAAAAATCATAATAAAATCAAAAATTTATAAAAATAATATTTTCTTATTTTTTATAAAATTTTCCTTTTGTCATTTAGTGTCTAGGAAAAATATAAAATTTAGTGTAGGCCTTAATTTTCTTAAATTTCCGCTTAGACCCGTTTTACCGGGGTGCTGTTTTACCGTTTCTTTTCGATTTAGGCATTCAAACGACCTCCGTTTTTATTCTAGTTTTTTCTTTATTTTTTTCAAATTAAACAATAATTAGAATTTAATTTTGATTTTTTTAATTTAATTTAGCATTTATTTCATTAATTTTTGAGGTTATTTAGGTTCCCGATACTGATTTATGTTTCCCCGTATTTTAGTATGTTTTAATTTTAGGATTTTACCTATAACTAATTTTGTTATCCGTTAGTTTCTTAGATCCCCTTTCTATATCTGTTTCCCGTAGATCAAATTAGGTTTTATTTAGTTAATTTTAGTTGTAAGTATATCAGTGTTTCATCATATCTAATATTCTCCATCATACAATTCTATCAAAACCAGGATACTTTCCAATTGCAGCCCTCGTTGGGACATAACGGACCTGGGTGAATATCTCTTCCGGAGTTCTTTTTATAATTGATGCTTATATATTTAATCTACTTTGTGTTGATTTTGAACTTTTGCCTTGGTTTAATGGGCATTTGGGTTGAGATTTGCATTTGTGTTATTTTTATGTAACTATTTGACGAATCAATTTTTGGCGCCGCTGCTCGGGGGATGGCTTTTCTGCTACGATTGTTATCCGACTTTGATCTGATACTTGTTTAGTGTTATATATTAGTTTTTAAAATACACAAAAATATTTTTTTCTTTTCTATCTTTATTAGTACTATTTCATATAAAAATAGATAAAAAAATAAAAATAAATATAATAAATAAATAATATTGTCATAAAAATTAAAATTCACTATTTGGTTAAAATACCAAATTCTTATATTCTCAACTGAGGTTATTATCATAATAAGCTTCCGGGTGAACTATTGAGTTCCCAACTCGACTAAAAGATTTTTAAAACTTGCCTTCTGTGTCACTTACGATATTCGGTCTCACCTCTTCTGTTTAGACACTATAAAGTGGGTACTATAAGGGTGGGTTTGTTCTAGGGAAAATACGACCCCCGAAAGGAGATAATAAAGCTTCGCGCTATTCATACTCTTCCCGCTCACCTGTCGCGTTTTTCATTCTCGAGAAGCTACTGTGAAGTAAGATTGATTTTATCAGGTTTTTAAGTTGTCTATTGATTTTGTCCAATGTGAATATGTTGTTAATAAATTCGAAAAAAAATAAACCAAATATAATCTTCTTTTTCTTCGTATATCTGTTAATTCTTTCCTTATCACTCGATCTATTTAATTCTTATTGAACATCATTCGATTATTCGCACTTAAAGCAGATAATTAAAGCATGTTCGGGCTTGTGGAAAATTTGCCACACTTCAGCCCTATTGTTGTTCAATAAGAGAAACTCAAAAAAATCAAGATTCTTGTTCCAATGCTCCACGAATAGTCTCAACAACACATTAAGATTGAAAAATTTGTTTCGATTGTGGAGACCTGGTGACACATGGTCTTAATTGTCTAGAATGTGACCTGACACGAAAAAGATTTGGGGAAGAAAGCTTTTCAAAAAGTTTCAAAAATATGTCCAAGTCATCCAATGAACAATTCAAGTTGGTTAATGCTCATCGAGAGACCCATTCGTGTGTTTTTTTTGTCTAACAAGTCACAGTGTTCATTTCTCTCACAAAAATCTCCACTAATGAACCATACAGTTGTTGTGCGTGTGTGGTGATTCTTTAGATGGCATCATTGTTAGTAAACAATGCAATTGTAAGTCGTGTGGGAAAGGTGCTATGTTGCGTTATATATGTCCACCAAAAAAAAATCTCCGATTATCTCTAAATCCGGACCAACCATAACCCAAACATGTTCAATGAGATTCCCACAAGAGCGAAAAAAGTTGCTAATACTCATAATTTATTTATGGTCAATGCCAAAAATGTGGTTGCAATGGAATATGATGGAGTTTGTTTTGATGGTAAGTTTCGGAGTGAAAACACGAAAATAGTTTTAATTCCGTACTCATCTAATATACACTCACGATTATTCAAACCCAATATCTCCACCAACCCCGACTCAGTCTTTTGAGAATTTTGGAAACAATGTTCATTATGGTTACGATTGTTCACCCCAGTTCGTTTATCAATCGGGAACTGTGTTACAATCAAGACTTTATTTGTATCACAAAAATTCCTCAAGTCTTCAACATCAATTCCTTTGTTTGTATCCTAATTGTGGTTGTCCTTAAGAGATTTTCAGTTCATAAAACAAATGATGAAGATATTATAATGAGCAAAATCCTTGCGATGATTCTGTACTTCTTTCGGTTTTGACCATATTTCAAACCATCAGCATCTTTACCGTCTATCATCGATCATTAATTTCACCAATGTGAGTTTTTTTCAATCTCAAAATGAGCAATTTCAATCTGGCATTTGAGAGCTAAGTACTCAAATGACAACTTTGCATGATTGAGTGCTCAAGCTATGCATAATGAAAGAGGAAGAGAAGCGAATTTGCAGAAAGAGCAAGCGGCTAAAGACCGCTTTTGGATGATTCCACATTTGCGTGATGATGCTTGACAAGACTATTACCTTGCAATCAACCCGTTTTATCAACGAGGAGCCCGTATACTCTCTAATTATGGAGGGCTTATGTGAATCTGGGCACAATTTCGGCAACGGTATCGACGAATTTCTTAATGTATTGATCACCTTCATTATATAAACTTGTTTCTGATTTCTTTGTTTGAACATACTTGTCCCAATCCCAGTGGAGTCCTAAAGGAGTTCCAAAGTGTGTGATGTGCCTTTTCTGTCAATCTCCGCCTATTGACATTTCAAACCTCAATTGTGGATTTCTCTGATTTCTATCGTTGTTCTTACTTCGCCAATTCAACTGATGAAGATTCCTTCTCTAGAAACGTTTTGTCGAGTATGTTGGGCATCACCTCCAATTTGCAGCCGTAGCTCGAAGGTGATGGAGATTGTTATTCCAGAAGTTGGAAGGATTGAGGATGACATTCTTTTAATACAAAGACGATACCCTTCGTTTGAAAAATTTTGTATGCGTCGATCGTCTTTGTTGCGAAAATCAAATGCATTAAAGATAATAACGTTTCACATCTTCCGTTGTTTTTTGTGACCAAGTTCTACCTCCACATTTCCGAACATCTTTCTTGGAGGAGGGACTAACACCTTTGATAATTCTTTGCCCGAATCAGAAATTTCTGCTTTTATATTTGGAAGAGCCTGATGTGTAGTGTGGCAGTCCCACTATCTCCTTCAGATTTTCTCTTCCAGATTTTGAAGCTTTCTCAAACGAGCACATTGAAGAGACTATAGTTAGTGGCAGATTCCACTACTTATACTGATTCTCTTTTTCTAATATGATTCGTTCATCTTTGATCTTTCGATCAATCCAATTCCTCCTTCAATAGGAGTGATTTTCATGAGGAGTTCGCCGATGAACTCGCTCACATCATCATCTCAACAGAGTAATGTTGTTTCTTTAAGGATGAGCCCGTGGAGCTGGGCAATTTCACAAATGGATGTGATGGGAGATATTTCCAAACAATAGAACCAAGAGTTTCACTGTGCTTAATGTTTTGCACCACCCTTGAGTTAGATTTCATACTCTTCTAGTGAATACATATTCGCTTTTGTTGTATGGCCTTTAATTTGGAAAACCCCTTTGATTTACCCTGGATGGTGAAACGGGGGAGACGGGTGAATAGTAAAAGGGTTGGCGCCCAAATTGTGATAGTTAAAACTGTTATTACTTTGGCCTTTTGACACTTTCAGTCCCTTTCATTCCTTTCTTCTTTTCTAGTTATAAATAACTTTGGGAAAGTGCAAGTTTGGTCCTTGGAGTTGTTATAAAAGGACATGGGCTAGGGTTTTTGGGGTTTTGTTGACTTTTATTGACCAGATTTGACTGAGGCTTGACTTTTCTGGCTTCGGCTTTGATCCTTTGGCTTTTTTTTGAACTCTTCTGATTCTCGTGTCCGTGCTTGCTTGTTTTAGACTGTTTTCTTGCGATTTTTGACTTATCCATACCTTCACACACAAAACACAAATACAAGCATATTTTTGCCATTTTTGGGCTGTTTTGGGTTTATTTGGGTTATTTTAGGTATAAACGGATATGTGTATTCTACACTTATCATACTACAACTGCTAGCACTCAAGCTACTGCTATTAACTCAACAAAAAATTAACAACTTGAGTGATGCCGTCATCTGTGCTTTCTTTGCAAGTCAACCAAACAGTCCACAACTTGACAATAAGGACTTGCAACAAATTCATCCTGATGATTTAGAAGAGATAGATTTAAGGTGGCAGATGACTATGCTAACAATGAGGGCAAGGAGATTCTCAAAGAAGACTAGAAGGAAGTTTTCTGTAAATGGTAATGAGACCATTAGGTTTGATAAGTCCAAGGTGGAGTGTTACAATTGCCATAAAATGGGACACTTTGCAAGGGAGTGCAGGGCTCCAAGAAACCAAGAAAACGGGAATAGGGAGAACACAAGAAGGGTTGTGCCAGTGAAGACAACTACTTCCGATGCTTTGATCTCTTGTGATGGTGCTGGTTATGATTGGAGTGATCAAGCATAAGAAGGCCCAACTAACTTTGCACTCATGGCTTACACTTTTATAAGTTCTAACTCTGAGGTATCTACTGATTCAATATATTCATCATCTTGTTTGGAAAATGTTAAAATTCTTAAAGAACAAAATGAACAACTCTTAAAAGACTTAAGGACATCTAAGTTAAATGCTATTTCTTATAAAACAGGTTTAGAGTCTGTAGAAGCAAGACTTCTAGTTTATAAGAAAAATGAGTATGTTTATGAGGAAGATATCAAGGTCTTAAAACGTGAGATTCATTTAAGAGAAGTAGCCATTACAGAGCTTAAGAGGAAGTTAGAATTGGTTCAAAAACAAAAAAGATGAAATTCAGCTAACAGTAGAAAAAATTAAGAATTCAGCTAAAAACTTAAGCAAACTAATAGAATGTCAGATAGTTGATAAGTGCAAAATAGGTTTAGGGTATAATGATGTTCCACCTCCCTATACAGGAAACTTTATGCCTCCATAACCTAATTTGTCATTCTCTGGTCTAGAAGAATTTGTGAATGAGCCTATAGATAGTGAGCCTACAATTAAGAAGCCTGAAGTTGAGACTAGTGAAGCTAAGACTAGTACAGACAAGCCTAAGGATGTTAGGAAGAATAATGGTGCTCCTATTATTAAGGAATGGGTGTCTGGTAGTGAAGATGAAGCTGAGTCAAAGCCAAAGATAGAAAAGAAAACAGTTAAACCTAGTTTTGCTAAAATAGAGTTTGTTAAATCTAAAGAGCAAGTAAAATCTCCTAGGAAAACAACTGTTAAACAAGGTAATTAAAATAGGCTGAACACACATAGTCCTAGAGGAAATCAAAGAAACTGGAATTACATGATGTCTCAAAGATTAGGAAGTAATTTTGAGATGATTAACAAAGCTTGCTATCTGTGTGGAAGTTTTGATCATCTGCAGTATGATTGTGATAACCATAAGAGACAATTTAAAAATAAAGAGATGATAAAACCAGTGTGGAACTTTACTCAAAGGGTGAATCACCAAAATTTTTCTAGAATGACTCACCCCAGTCTTAAAAGGAACATGGTTCCAAAAGCAGCATTAATGAGGTCAGGCCTAGTATCACTTACTACTGCTAGACCAGTTAATAGTGCTCAACCCAGAACAATAGTAAATAGTGCAAGACCAATGACAAATGTTTTTAAAGCACATTCAACTGAAAGAAGGCCCATTAACAACAAAACATCAACTAAAAATAGTAATTTTAATCAGAAGGTTAATACTGTTAAGGATAAAAATGTTAGTACTGCTAGGCCTAAACCAGTACCTAATGCTGTTAAGGGAAATCAGGTTAATGCTGTTAAGGCCTCAGCTTGTTGGGTTTAGAAACTAAAGACCAAAGTTATAGACCATGTTTCCAAACACAATAGTGCATCAATGAGATTTAAAAGATTTGATTATATTGATGCATAAGGCAGATCCAAGTCAGTGATGGCTTGAGTCCCCAAAAGAGACTAATTTTCTTACCTTATATGCAGGGCAATCCACAGAAATATTTAGAGGAAAAGGAGTAATTGACAATGGATGCTCAAGGCACATGACAGGGAACATGTCCTATCTTACTGACTTTGAAGAAATTGATGGAGGATATGTTGCCTTTGGAGGTAGCCCCAAAGGAGGGAAAATCACAGGCGAAGGTATAATCAAAACTGGTAATTTAGACTTTGAGGATGTGTATTTTGTAAGAGAGTTAAAGTTTAACCTCTTTAGTGTCTCACAAATGTGTGACAAAAAGAATAGTGTTCTCTTTAATGACACTAAATGTATTGTTTTATCTCTAAACTTTAAGTTAACTGATGAAAATCATGTTTTACTTAATGTTCCTAGAAAGGACAATATGTATAGTGTTGATTTAAAGAATATTGTTCCTAAAGGAGGTCTAACTTGTCTCTTTGCAAAAGCCATATCTGATGAATCTAAACTTTAGCATAGAAGGCTTGGACACATAAATTTTAAAACTATGAATAAACTGGTTAAGGGAAATCTTGTAAGAGGTTTACCTTCAAAACTTTTTGAAAATAATCAAACATGTGTTGCTTGTCAAAAGGGAAAGCAACATAGAGCTTCTTTTAAGTCCAAAACTGTCAGTTCAATCAGCCAACCTTGCACATGGATTTGTTTGGTCTAACATTTGTAAAAAGTTTAATGAAAAAGATGTATTGCCTAGTTGTCACAGATGATTACAGTAGGTTCAGTTGGGTTTTCTTTCTAGCTACTAAGGATGAGACTAGTGGCATTTTAAGTCCTTTATAACTAGAGTAGAAAATCTAATAGATCAAAAGGTTAAGATAATTAGGTGTGACAATAGAACTGAGTTCAAGAATAAGGAGATGAATCAGTTTTGTGAGAGCAAATGTATTAAGAGAGAATTTAGTGTAGCTAGAACTCCTTAATAAAATGAAGTAGCTGAGAGGAAAAATAGAACACTAATTGAGGCTGCTAGGACAATGCTAGCTGATTCTAAACTACCTACTACTTTTTGGGCTAAAGCAGTTAATACTGCTTGCTATATGCAAAATAGGGTATTAGTAACTAAGCCTCATAACAAGACCCCTTATGAACTCTTTCTTGGTAGAAAACCAGCTTTAGGCTTTATGAAACCATTTGGGTGTCCTGTTACAATTCTCAATACTATAGATCATTTAGGCAAGTTTGATGGTAAGGCTGATGAAGGATACTTTGTTGGGTACTCAATCAATAGTAAATCATTTAGAGTATTCAACAGTAGAACTAGGATAGTTAAAGAGAACCTGCATGTTCAATTTAGTGAGAATACACCTAATATTGCAGGAAGTGGACCAAATTGGCTTTTTGATATTGATGCACTAACAAAGTCAATGAATTATAAGCCAGTTGTTGCAGGAAATCAGTCTAATGGTAATGCAGGTACAAAAGAATATGATGATGCAGGTAAAGCTAGAATGGAGACAATACCTGACAAAGATTACATACTGCTGATCCACCATTCTCTCAAAGTACAAAGAATTCTCCTGATGATGGATTCAAACCTTCAGGAGATGATAGTAAGAAGGTTGATGAGAATCCAAGAGAAGATAGTGAAGGTATTGATCAAGAGAAGGAATATAATGTTAACATCACTAACAATGTTAATACTGCTAGCACATACGAAGTTAATGCTGTTGGTGCAAAAACAAGCTTTGAACTTCCAGATGATCCAAATATGCCTGAATTGGAAGATATTGTCCATTCAAATGATAATGAAGATGTTGGTGCAGAGGCTGACATGAACAACTTAGATGCATTTATGCCTGTCAGTCCTATTCCAACTACAAGAGTACACAAAGATCATCCAGTTGAACAAATTATTGGAGACTTGAATTTAGCACCTTAAACAAGAAAAATGACAGAATTTGGAAGAACATGGTTTGTTTAGTTCTGTTCAGCAAAAAAGTAACCATAAAGACTTTCAAAATTGCTTGTTTGCTTGCTTTTTATCACAAGAAAATTCCAAAAAGGTAATCCATGCATTGAAGGATCCAAGCTGGATAGAGGCTATGCAGGAAGAGCTTCTACAATTCAAGTTACAAGAAGTTTGGACTTTGGTGGATTTACCTAATGGAAAAAGAGCCATAGGCACTAAATGGGTCTTCAGGAATAAAAAGGATGAAAGAGGAATTGTGATTAAAAATAAAGCAAGATTGGTTGCTCAAGGGCACACACAAGAAGAAGGGATTGACTATGATGAAGTTTTTGCCCCTGTTGCAAGAATTGAAGCAATTAGGCTATTCTTAGCCTATGCCTTATTTAAAGACTTTATGGTGTATCAGATGGATGTCAAGAGTGCTTTTCTTTATGGTAAGATTGAAGAAGAAGTCTATGTTTGTCAACCACCAGGATTTGAAGATCCAGACTTCCCTGACAAAGTATACAATGTAGAAAAGGCACTTTATGGTCTGCATCAAGCTCCTAGAGCATGGTATGAAACCTTGTCAACATATCTATTAGACAATGGGTATCAAAGATAAACAATTGACAAGACTTTGTTTATCAGAAGGGACAAAGGTGATATTCTGTTAGTTCAAGTGTATGTAGATGATATCATTTTTGGCTCTACAAAGAAATCATTATGCACTGAGTTTGAGAAGATGATGCATAAGAAGTTTCAGATGAGTTCTATAGGTGAACTCACATTCTTTTTAAGACTGTAAGTAAAGCATAAGGATGATGGAATTTTTATCAGTCAAGACAAGTATGTGACTGAGATTTTAAAGAAATTTGGTTTTACTGATGTCAAGACAGCAAGCACACCTATGGAAACTCAAAAGCCTTTGCTCAAGGATGAAGATGGTGAAGAAGTGGATGTTCATTTATTTTGATTAATGATTGGTTCATTAATGTATCTTACATCTTCAAGACCTGATATTATGTTTGAAGTGTGTGCCTATGCAAGATACCAAGTCAACCCAAAAGTGTCACATCTTTATGCTGTGAAAAGAATTTTTAGATACTTAAAAGGTCAACCTAAATTGGGCCTTTGGTATCCAAAAGATTCACCTTTTGATTTGGTAGCATACACTGACAGTGATTATGCTGAAGCAAGCTTATATAGGAAGTCCATAACAGGAGGTTGTCAATTCCTTAGGTGTAGATTGATTTCATGGCAGTGCAAAAAGCAAATTATGGTTGCTAATTCTACAACAGAGGCTGAGTATGTAGTTGCTTCAAGTTGCTGTGGTTAAGTGCTTGGGATTCAAAATCAATTGCTTGATTATGGGTATAACTTTATGCATACAAAGATCTACATTGACAATAATAGTACAATATGCATAGTTAAGAACCCTGTTTTTCATTAAAAACAAAGCACATTGAGATTAGACATGATTGATGCTAAACTACACCTTAAAATATATATAATATATAATAAAATATAAAATATATATAGTAAGAATAGTCTAGAAACAAAGTCAATAAAACCGAGAAGTAGTATAGAATGTTCCCGGGTCGTTGCCAAAAATTGATTGATGCTAAACTACACCTTAAAATATATATAATATATAATAAAATATAAAATATATATAGTAAGAATAGTCTAGAAACAAAGTCAATAAAACCGAGAAGTAGTATAGAATGTTCCCGGGTCGTTTATCCCCAACGAGGCTGGACTAGAGAATCGATACAGTCGGAAGATTGGAGTTTGAATGAGAAAAATGATTTGAGAGTGTGGAAAGTTAAATTAAACAATAACAAACAAAAACGTTTAAGAAAAACCTAAAAATTATGAAATTAAGCTAGAAAACGAGAGCACGAATCCCGAACAAAGGGGCAAAAACCTAAAATCTTCAAAATTAACCCTACGAAGAAATTTTCACTTCTAAACTACTCTAGGGAACTAATAACGAAGAATGAAAAAACATACAGAAACGTAGTTCCGTTTAACCCAAAAAACGAGTCAAGACAAAAACCGCACCCGAGCCCCGTTCTTTAAAAATCAAAAAGTTACAAAAATGTCCCTACGAACATTTTTAGATTTTTCCCACGAACTATATGATTAAAGAAAATTTTCTAAAAAAGAAAATTATTTTTTTGATAATTTTTATATTTTTTATGAATTTTTAAAACTTATAACGAAATTAAATTATAAAAAATACTAAACTACTTTTAAAAATTCTGAAAAATTTACTAAAATTACTTAACACTATAACTATCCTACGAAAAATAAGAAACCAAAATTTGGCTTATAAATAAGCCCGAAAATAAGCTGGGAACAGCTTATAGCTTAAAGGGTGAAAAAGTGGTTAAATAGCAAACCACTTGGGACTCTAACAGAGAAGTCCCAAGGGCGCAGCGGTATGACTTGGTGTATAAAGAGGGGATGTATCGAGGGTAGAGGCCCGGGTTCGAGTCTTGCTCACCCGGGTCACCCCTTGTCTTCCCCTTTTTTTTATGAAAAACTTTGTGAACCAAAGTTGTTAAGCTCGATGAGCTTAACAATTTCAAACTACAAACTTTTTGGTAAAATAGCTATGTGAGAAATCAAGCTGAAAATGAGCTTTTAAAAACTGACAGATAGCTTAAATAAGCTTACACATAAAATGTCTAAGTCTTTTTTTTTTTTTTTTTTTTTTGAAAAACTTTGTGAACCAAAGTTGTTAAGCTTATTGAGCTTAACAACTTTCAAAACTACAACCTTTTTTGAAAAGCTAAGAATAAGCTGAAAAAGAGCTTTTAAAATGACAGATTTGCTTAATAAAGCTTAAGGGCAAAATGCTTAAGTCCTTTGGACTTTGTGGACTAATAAGCTAGACTTGGACAAATAAGCAAAAAGAAATATTATCTATCTAACCTAAATAAGCACTTAAAGAGCTAAAAACTAAGACTAAATAAGCTTAAAAGGGGCTTAAACTAAAAAGACACTTAACAAAGCTTACAACTTAAACATTGCTTAATCTATTGGGCTGTTAACACAAATAAGTCAAGGAAATGGCAAATAAGCAAACACAGCTTAACACACTAACCTAATTAGCTACTAGGAACACAAATAAGCTACTGAGTTAAGCTTGATAAGCCAAGAAGTGGCTTAATTCACACAGCAGTACTAACCTTGGGAGTTAGTACTGTTGGTGAAAAATTTAAGCTAGAGTCACACTTTTGGCTTGAGAATAAGCTATCAAAAGAGCTTTTTAAAGTCTGAAACTAAGGGAGCTTAACAAAGAGCTTATTGGCTCTTAAGATAAGCTAAAAGCTAAGGCTAAGGTAAACTAATAAGCTAAATAAGATGGCTTAAAATTCACCCCCTAGCACCAGGGGAGAATAAGCTAAAGACAAGGGCTTAATTTGACAGCTTATTTTAAGCTGTCAAATAAGCTCAAAATTAAAAGCAAAGTTAAAACAGATGAAGAACACTAGGAAATGGACTTGTGCACAAATTTTAAGCTTCCAAAAACCATTTAAAGTTGCTGATTTTAACTCTTGAAAAAGGGCTTTTTGCTTTTAAAAAAAATGACACTTAAAACTTTGGTAGTTTTGACTCAAAAAGTCAAGTGCCTCATAGGACTTTTGACAGCTTGTTTTAACACACAAATGACACACTTTTGACACCACAACTTAAGTTGACAATGGCTTATCCAAATAAGCCATTGATTCCCTCTTTTAAAACCACAGTTTGAAAGAACACTTGTGAAAACTTGAAAAACAGGTTTTGACTAAAAAGCTTAAGAAAAACAGACTTAAATAAGCTCTAATACTTAAGCTAAATCTACCCATGTAACCCCAACCCATACCACACCATTTTGACCCGTTTTCATGCTTAACCCAAACACCCCTTAATATTTTAAAAGTGACTTTAAAACACACAAGAACTGTTTTAAACTTAAAATTTTTAAAGACTACTACTAATTAAGCAATATTAAGCAATAAAATTATGAGAAGCTAAACAAATAAGCACTTTTAAAGACTGTTAAGCTAGTGACTTGAATAAGCTCAATTAGGCAGTTTTCAATCAAATTTGCATGAAAATGGAAATGAAAGCACTAAGAGGCATACTTAAACATTAATGAGCATAAATAAGCACAAAAGAACATTAATAAGCTAAAAATAAGCCAATAAGCAGTGCTACAGTAACTGAGGTAAAAAAGAAAACTTACAGAAGTCCAAATGAATAAGGTTCTAAATCCTAATTCCTAAACCCCTAGTCCTTTGTGGTTCTGAATACATTCAAACCCAAGGCTCATCCAGGTTTAGCCATGCTTCCTTTTTGCTTATCACCATAGTTACTTATAAGACAGAATTTATAAAGAAGAATTTAAACAAATTTTTTCATTAATCTTCAAAAGAGTACAAAGAACTTGCAATAAGCTGTAAATAAGCTGAAAGAAACATAAAAATGACTTAATTTAAAGAAAGATAAAGACTTCTACACTACACACTCAATTCGGCTCACATAGCCTCCTATTTATACTAAGAGCTAAGTCTTCAGCCCTTCTTTCTTGTGTTTCTTCTGTGAGAGACTTCAAAGCCCTAATCCCAGCCATCCATGGCAATTGTGCTTCTTTAATTCCATCCTAGCCATTGATTCGGCTAATGATCATTGAGAATGGTGAGATTGCCAACATGGCAATGCTTTAGGGCTGGTGGGAATTATAGTGGAGGAGGGGGGTGATGTTTACCCATGGTGTTGAAAGGGTTATGGGATAAAAACGGGGTGGTTAACCCGTGACTTGTTTGGGGGGGAAAATGGGCGGGAAAAACTGTTTTGAGTTTAACAGGAAGGGGTTTGGGAGTTTAACATAATTCGTCCCTCAAGGTGTATATAGAGTTTGCAGTACACGTCCTTGTGTTATCAAAGGTTTCGGGACTTGGCAAATTAACCCCCTGAGAGTTTATTCAATCAGATTGCATCACAAGTCTTGTGGGATGTGTTTTGGGCCTTGCAAGTTTTGCCCCTTGTGTTTAACTTCCAAATTGCAGCTTTGCCCATTCTCTTTATTATTCTCTTCCTTTCTTCTTTTAAATAAGTTTAAGAAGTAACAAGTTTAGTCCCCTAAACTTGTTTTTCTTGACTTTTGGCTCGGGTTTGTCGGGGTTAGACATGTGTTGACTTTCCAACACTAGGGCTGCTTGGACTTGACTGTGTCTTTTCCACGCTTTTCCATTCCGTGTCCGGTTTTGTCGTTTTGGCTTTGTTTTTCGTCCTTTTCTTAGATATCTGTTCCTGCACAACACAATTAGCAAAACAAGCATATTTTTGGCATTTTAAGTCCGTTTTTGGTTATTTTAACTTGTTTTTAAAGGTAAAAGGTATGTGTAATTACACACATACCAAGACATCACTTTATCAGAGTTTTCAATGAAAAGAATTGATTAGACATCACTTTATCAGAGTTTCCAATGAAAAGAAGCTAATTTAAATGATCAAGATTTATACTGACAAAAATGTTGCATATTTGCTTACAAAAGCATTTGATGTAAGTAGATTTCAATATCTGATTCCTAGTATTGTCATGATCAATCTCTGAAGTCTTAATCAAGGGAAGAATGTTTGGATTGGAATGGAAAAGCTGATGAGGATGAAATTAGATTAAGTGCTCATAACTTTAAGTTTCTGTTGTTAAGTATAATTAGTGCTGCCAGTTATACTTAATACTGCTGAGTTAATTTTGTTGGTTATACTTAATACTGTTAGGTATAATTAATACTGTGAGAATTAAGTGAAATAGTGAGTATAAAAACAGAAAGAGACATGTGTAAATTACAAACAGATAGAGTGATTCAGTGAGAAAAAGAATTGAGAGATATTGTAAGAATAAAAATAGAAAAAGAGCTGTGCGAAATAAAAATAGATAGAGTGTTTTAGTGAGAAAAAGAATTGAGAGATGTGGTGAGTTGAAAAACAGAAAGAGAGAAAGCAAAAACAGATAAAGAGAAATGTAAGCAAAAAGAATTGAGAGAAAGCAAAAACAGATAGAGAGAAATGTGAGCAAAAAAATTAAGAGAAAGCAAAAACAGATAGAGAGAATTGTGAGCATAAAGAATTGAGAGAAATCAAAAACAGACAGAGAGTTTTTGTGAGCCAAAAGGTTACATTGATGATGGAAAAGCTATTTAGAATAGAATTGAAGTTAATGCTGGTGACTCAAAGTTAATGCTATTAGACATAAACTTACTACTTCCAGTTAAAAGTTAGTGATGTCAAGCATAACTTAATACTGCTAGTGAAAGTTAATGCTGTTAGGCATAACTTACTACTGCTGAGTTACTACTGCTAGTTGAAAGTTAATGCTGCTAGGCATAAACTTACAACTGCCGGTGAACGTTAATGCTGTTGAGGGTACTTTCATAAATACTTCGATCAAAGGTTTTAATCACTCATTTAACCGATTTCATTCAATCATATACTCTCTAATCATAAACCCTAACTCAATTTCATCATTTACCATCAAAACCCAACACAATGGCTCCTCTAAAGTTTGCTGATTCACATAATATGGTCACATTTTTGACTAAATATGCTAAAATGAAGGGTTTGAGCAAATTATTGATTTTCTGAATGCTAACCGTATCAATTATGCTTTGACGATCAATCCTACAATCTATACTTCATGCATTGAGCAATTTTGGGCTACTATAAAGGTGAAAACTGTGAATGAGGAAGTGCAGTTATAAGCCCTAGTGGATAGGAAGAAGGTGGTCATCACTGAAGCAAGTATAAGAAGAGATCTTCAACTAGAAGATGCTAAAGGAATTGAATGTCTACCGAATGCTACAATTTTTAAAGAACTGACAAGAATGGGGTATGAAAAACTTTTACAAAAGCTTACATTTTATAAGGCTTTCTTTTCTCCTCAATGGAAGTTTTTGATTCATAAATTCTGCAATGCCTAAGTGCTAAGACTACTGCATGGAACGAATTTAGTAGCACTATGGCCTCTACAATAATCTGCTTAACCACAAACCAAAAGTTCAACTTTTCAAAGTACATTTTTGAAAGTATGGTGAAGAACTTGAATAATGAGAATAAATTTCTAATGTATCCAAGGTTTGTGCAAGTGTTTCTAAATAAACAAGTTGGTGATATGTCTACCCATGATGAGATTTATCTTACTCCCTCTCATACAAAGAAGATTTTTGCTAATATAAAGAGGCAGGGAAAGGACTTTTCTGGTAGAGTTACACCCTTGTTCTCAACAATGATGGTTCAAGCTCATAAAGAGATAGGTGAAGGTTTAGCAAATCCTACTGATCCTCATCACACACCCATCATTACTCAACCATCAACATCTCAACCCCAGAAGAAACATAAACCAAGGAATCCAAAGAGAAAGGACACTAAGATACCTCAATCCAGTGGTCTGCAAAGCCTATAGTAGATGAGGCTGACAATGAGGAAAATGTACCTACACATTCTAATGATCCACTGCTCAGTGGTAAGGATAGACTAAAACTTGAGGAATTGATGGCATTGTGTACCAACTTACAAAACAGGGTTCTTGATTTAGAACACACAAAGAACACTTAGGCATTAGAGATTGAAAGCTTAAAAAGGAGGGTCAAGAAGCTTGAGAAGAGGCAAAGGTCAAGACCTCACAAGCTCAAAAGATTGTACAAGGTTGGTCTAAGTGCTAAGGTAATATCCTCTGATGATGCAAGTTTAGTTGAGGAGAATGCATCCAAACAGGGGAGGATACATGCTATAGATGCTGATGAAGACATTTACCTGGTCAATGTTCCTAGAGATGAAGATATGTTTGGTGTAAATGATCTTGAAGGTGATGAGGTGGTTGTGGAAAGTGATGTTGCTGCTAAGAAGAAAGATGATGAAGTTAATGTTGTTGAAGAAGTAGTTAGTACTACTGGTGATGCTGCTCCAGTTAGTGCTGCTACAATAACTACTGTTGAACTTACTTTGGCTCAAACACTAGTAGAGTTGAAGAGTGTAAGACCCAAAGTTAAAGGGCTAGTTATTCCTGAATAAGAGCCAAGTGAATCAACAACAACAACTACAACAAAAACTATTGTAGGAATTCTTCTTCAAAAGCCAAGTGAAACAAGAACAACAACTACACCAACAATTCCTTCAAAGGATAAGGGTAAAGGAATTATGGAAGAAGACCCTTTGAAAATGAAGAATAAAGATCAAGTCCTCTTTGATAAACAAGAAGCTATAAGGCTACAAGCTGAATTTAATGAGGAAGAGAGGATTGCAAGAGAGAAAGAAGAAGCCAATGCTGCCTTAATTGCACAATGGAATAATATTCAGGATAAGGTTGAGACAGATTATGAGTGGCTCAAAGGCTGCAACAAGAGGAACAAGAAGAGTTGACTATTGAAGAGAAGTCTAAACTATTTGTTCAACTCTTGGAGAAAAGAAGATAACATTTTGCAGCAAAAAGAGCAAAGGAAAAGAGAAATAAACCACCCACAAAAGCTCAACAAAGGAGTATAATGTGTACCTATCTAAAGAATATGGCAGGATGGAAGCCCAAAGACTTAAAGAACAAGTCCTTTGTCACTATTCAAGACTTATTTGACAAAGCTATGAAAAGGGTAAACACATTTGTAGATATGGATACAGAATTGTTAAAAGGTGGTGAAGTAAGAGTAGAAGGCAATGAGACAAGAGAAGAGAGCAGTTCTAAAAGATCAGGAGATGAACTTGAATCTAACAAATCAAAGAAACAGAAGTTAGATAAGAAGGTGGAAGCAGAAGTAGATGATGCTAAGGAAGCTGAAGAGCTTAAGCAATGTTTGGAAATAGTTCCAGATGATAGAGATGATGTAACTATTAATGCTACACCTTTGTCTGTCAAAATTCTAATTGTTGACTATAAGATCCACCAAGAAGGGAATAAGAACTTTTTCCAGATTATCAGAGCAGATGGTAATTCTTAGATGTACTTAAATTTTACAAAGACGCTCAAAAACTTTGATAGAGAAGACTTGGAAGTTCTTTGGAAGATAGTCAAAGCTAGATTTAAGAAGACAGAGCCAGTGAATTACATGGATAATTTTTTACTTCTCAATTTGAAGACCATGTTTGAACATCATGTTGAAGATGGTGTATGGAAGAATCAACAAGGATTAGTTAAAGTGCTGAATTGGAAGCTTTTTGATTCTTGTGGAGTTCATTATGTAACAATGCAGTCCATATCATATTATCTATTGGTTGAGAAGATATATCCACTCATAAAGCACACACTACATCAGATGTTTAATGATGTGAAGCTTCAAGTTGATTATGAGTGTGGAATGGCATATGAGCTTCTTAGACGGTCAAGAAACAGCTTAAGGAAGGCTATGTACCTGAATGAAGTGTTTGGAAGCATCCTCCTGATGATTAATGAAGCTTTCAATGAAGAAACTTGAGATTTTGAAGATAAATATCAAGTTTAGGGGAGGATTATTGGGATTAAAAGCCTCTTGATGCTGTTTGGAAGTTACTACTGTTAATTACAGCTGCTAAGCAAAACTTAGTGCTGCTCAGTAATCTTGATGAAAAATATGTTAAGTAGTTAGTACTGCTAGTGTAACTTAGTTACTACTTCTAGTATAACTTACTACTGCTAGTGTAACTTAGTACTGCCAGTGTATATTAGTACTGCTAGTTACTACTGCTAGTATATGTTAGTACTGCTAGAGTAAAGTTAGTACTGCTGGTGAAGAATGAAGAAAATATTCTAAGTAGTTACTACTGCTTGTACACAGTTAATGCTGCTGGTGTATAAGTTACTGCTGCTAGTGTTCAGAGTTAATGCTGCTGGTACAAAGTTACAACTGCTTAAAGATTAAGACTGCTAAAAGAGTTTCTACTGTCAAGGGATAGATAAAGACGGAAGAAAAGATAAAGATTGCCTATGAGATATATATGAGATATTTTTGTAAAAGATACATATAAGTTATTTGTTTAAAAGATCATGATAACTTAGGAAAATATTGTAAGCCAGTTAGGACTCATTGGTGTATAAAAGGAGGTCATAGGGCATGGAGTTTGATATCTAGAAATCTTTTGTTTTGATATCGTTTAGCTTCAAGGTTTTGTAACCCTAATACTAGGTGAGTATTCGTATTATTTGTAATAATAATATATTGTCTTGTGTTACTATTGCATTAAGAATTCTTCTTATTGATCAAAGATCAGATTCCGCATAATCTTTGATATATATTCTACAAAGCTTCTACTCTAGTTGTGTAGGATTTATCTTGCATAACTAAACCTTACACAAGCTAAGGAATTAAAGATCTATTAAAGTGGGATCAACA